>JAHZNG010001487.1:0-12232 GCA_027744375.1 Orchesellides sinensis | reverse complement strand
GCTTATTGTATAGAGAAAACATTTTACATTTACTTCAACAGAATTTTCCATCATAAGTTTTATTTTATTTCAATCGCAGAAAATCACATCGTAACTGTAACTACTGCTACTCTTTTAGTAATATTAAAGTTGTCAATGATGGCAGTATTCTCAGGAAGCCGTATATCAATGCAACTTATGGAATTCATATCGTTTTCCGTAGTTCTCAGTCTGGCTGCTCAAGTCAATAGTCAAGGTCATTACGGAGATATCTATCCAGCCAAACCTTTGCAGCCACCTCCTGACCAAAATAAAGGCACTAGGATAGAGTCAGATGTTCAGATCGTGCTCGGAATATTTGGCCAAGAAGTAGCCAATTCCTGGTTTTACGAAACATACTATCCAGTCATTTTGAAAATCCCTATTCCAGACTGGTCACAAGATAGCTACCGTCTCAATCGCTCTTTAGCACAATGTCAAAATGACGAGTTAGTACCAAACTACCTCTGTCCAGTCCAGGAGCATTTAGAAAATTTGCTTGTTCCCCTATTCCAAAATACACGGTTCTTCAAAAATATTTACAAAGCAACCCCACCATCAGCGGAACCAGAGGACATTTACGATAGTAATTTTAGCTGTGAAAAAGTGCGATCTCATTTTGCCAACTTTGCAACGTCAATGAGTGGAATCAATGAATATGTGAAAGCCCTCAATAAAAAATGCCCACTAGCAAGAGGGGTCAACCTAATTGAGATGAACCTCTCATCCGCTAATTCCCAGCGTGCCACCGTAGCATACGACAAGTTTACAAAGCTTCACCAATCATCTTTAAGCAAATTGAAGGCAATAAATGATAACGAAAGTAGTCTCTCTGATGAGTGGAAATTTTCCCAAATGGTTGGATACACAACATTACAAAATGCCTACACTCTGTCTAATTACGTTGACTCCATTCGCTGGGCTAATGCCTACAGCACTTGTCAGGCTAGTCGTCTTGATATAAACCTATTCAGTCCAAGTTTGCTAATGAAATTGTTACATGAAGTATCCTACAATTTGACAAATATTGGATACAATTTTTCCATTCCATTTGATGAATTACTCACGCACTACTACAAATTACCTTTAACCGATTGTGTCTTAGGGGTTGACGGGGAATCTGAAGCGTATCTAGTGTTACGCCTTATTATCCCTGTTATAAAGAATGAACTGTACTACAAACTGTTTAAACTCAGCAAAGTCCCATTTTATATTCGGAACATTGATCATAATTCGGGTGGGAGCATTTGTGAAATAAAGAATTATCGGGAGGATGACTTTTACCTTGTGGAGTACAGCTCACTTACAGATCATGTCACGTCAATGATGAAAGCGCCACTGACCTGTGGACCTTATCACGTTTGCCGTATTCTAGATCCAACACATAGGGATTTGGTGGATCCTTGTGTGGAGGGCGTGTTATCAAAAGATGAGGAGCTTACAAAGTTAGCCTGTAGTTTTCAATGTACCAGCATTGGCAGTAATCAAAACAAGATTCAGTTCCCAATTGTAACGCAGCTTGGCTCAAACAAGTTTGCAATAACGGGAGCAATGTATAATGAAACAAAGGGAGCAAATGTTAGCATTAAATGTCACGGGAAAATAAAGATGGCCAGTTTGAGGCAAGAATTGACTGATGAAGCTACCTTAATTACCCTTCCATGTCCGTGTGAAATTTTGATTGGAAAACATCGAAGATACTTACCTGATCAGCCCTGTGAGAATACTAGATTGCAGGTTGTGCATGTTACACATGTTGTTGATGGGAAGGATTCGTCAGAGAGGAAAAGCGTGCTGGAACATTTGTATGGTGCAGAAAACAATACATATTATGCAAATGAGCAAACTAATTGGGGGTATAATTCAACGGGTCGAGGGCTTCCTGCAGGAAAGAAACAAAATGACAAGGACACAGAAGAGGTAGAAGAAAATAGTGTTGAAGATGATCACTTGATTAGCTCCCCATTTGCAGACAACAGGATAAATGGATCTGAGGAATTTAATATTATAGTTTTAAATGTTAGTGATACTGGAAATCATGTTGTAATTTGGATTATTGGCTGCTTCCTATTAGTATCGAATATTTTGACGTTTTATGCTTTGCACAAAAGTGGTTTGTTAATGTCAAGTAGGATTTTACTATCTAGACCGTAAAGGTTGGTGTGGTAGTTTAAGTTTTGATAGCAATTCATCTTATTTTGAATTATTACAGTAGTACTACTTAGTTTATAGTTGATATTAAACCTTTTGGTTGCGGATCATTACTATTTACTACAAAAAAGCTAAATCATACTGTAATGCAATTATAATCAATCTACACAACATCATTGAATAAATTTCAACCGTGCAGTCAAGGTGTGGCTGCACATAGCTGTTATATTGATTTATATTACTGAATGAATTCATAATCCGTAAACAGCAAAATTATTTAGTTTTGTGGTTAAGATGGCAGAGGGACTGTCGCGTTTGAAGTAGTAGTAGATGGTGTGACTGCAAATGATTTATTACTTGATGAGCTTGCAACCATTAGTTCCTTTGCATCTTCATCATCCTGATCCCTGAACTGAACGAGCACGACAAGAAATGTAGCGAGGGCACTCATGACCTAAAAATCAAAAACCATACCATAAATATTCAATTATGCGTACAGAAAGAAGTAACCAATCNGTACAGAAAAAAGCAACCAATTTTGACTTACCGATGTTACCAAGCTTCGATTTATAGAAAAGAACTGATTGGCAGAAACAATGGGTGGCTTAGTACATAGTTGCATCGTAGTGATTTGCACCTATTTGCAAAATCAAAAATAAATTAAAGTTAAGCATGGCAGAACTTAATTTAATTGTTTAATTGAGAGATCTGCCTTTAAGTAGAGTTCTTCAGATAAGTCACCCAACATGACATCCTCCGCTAGGGCATTCAAAACCTCTTCTGATCCAGCAGTAAGTTCCTCTGCAACTGTTCCCATATCCAGCAGCTCCTTCCCGTAAATATAGAGAGGAACCAATGTCTCTGCAAAAGCATTCCATTTTCCACGCCCCATCCATAGGCAAGCGAAAAATGAGAACGTGAGCAAATTAAGCACGCAGTTTGCAACCTCAATCAGCAAATGCTTTCCAAAGAAGTCATTAAATCTGGAAATTTCATGATCCACCAAAGTAAGTTTGTCTAACGTTCTCTTCAAGTTGACATCTAAATTTGCACGACGTTTCTCGTGCAAACCTACGATGTCCCTGCTACTATCGCTTTTGTAATGGGTGGGTGGTTGGTGAGAATAGATTTGATGGAAATTTATCGAATAACCTTCCTGCTTCTCATTTATGATATGTGGAGAAGGCTGTTTTTGATTAATTTGTAAATTCTTCAAATGTTTCAAGTCAAGTGAAATCTGATGCAAGCATTCTGTATAAATCTTAACATAAAAGTTCATCCAGTTTCCATTAAATGCATGGAGTAATGCCCCAAGTGTCCAGAATCCAAGGCCTAGGTACAACTCCGTACTAGTAATGCTATCATTGGAGGATAAAGAAAAACTAGATACGCTTTTCAGAAATGACATCAGTGTCGACCACCCATACAATGATGAGACATGGATGACGACAGGAATTAACACAAGGAGGAAATCCCATTTGCAGCTGTATCGAAGTTTGTGAAATCCAGCTAGTGAATTGATATACGTATCTGAAGTAGTAAGCTGAGAAACTCGCAAGCTATCATACTGGAATTTATTAAAGAGGAGTTTGGTATGTTCCCAAAATTCGTAATACTTTTTTCCATTTACCAAGGCAAAGGTTTTCATGTAAATTCCAGACAGGGTTGATGTGATGATCATTAGGTTATAAGCTGCCACCTCGGTTGGGGCTTTGAATTCGATGAAGGACTTGAACTCTTTGTACCTCCAAAAGTATACAAGGCACCATGTAAAGGATGCACAAGTTAATATGCAAGAAAAGTAAGGGAGAATGCTGCCAGACCATGTAAATCGAAAAGTTTTAGAGCTAGTTGTAGTAGCAGGAGTACTTCTATCAGTAATATGACTGGGTCCGGATGGAATTGTCGAAGACAAAGGGAAGTAACCAATGAGTTGGACACCCAAAGATGCCCACTTCCCCAAATCAACTAAACTTGCATCTGCTTGCATGGTTTATATTAGAAAATTTTATTCTGAAACATTTTTATTGGAAGTGGCAGAGAAACGCTTGAGAGAAAAGGCTATATCCAGGGTCAAGTTGGCGTTGACACTGACCAATGCTATTTGCGACATTTATCAAAAACTAAATACGTTTGCCGGTTGATGCAATTTGAATAAGATTATCCAGTGGATGAAAGTAGTTACTTTTATGTTGTAATGATTATATTTATTTATTGCATAGGTCAAGCTATATAACAACCATTAACAAGATACCAACTTGGATGAAATGACATATTGAGTCAAATTTATTTGTAATTTATTATTTGAAGAATGCAATATACAAAGGGGTAGGCAAATTTTCATAAATGGCTAATTGGAACCAATCGGCTCCCATTTAGGGTAAAGATTCATTGTATTAACCAAACAAAGTTTTATGGAATTGTTATATTCTCAACTGTATGCATAATAAATTAGATAGTTTAAAGCAATAGTTTAGGCAACCCAGACACGAATATTTTGGTCCCATGATGATGACGCAAGAGCGATTCCATTTTCTGCCACGGAAATTGAAGTCACACGATTTTCATGACCACCGAGCATACCTAACGATTATTATAATAAATGATATATTGCGATAATAATAGCTGTAATGAACTTCCGTTGGAACTGAGCAACGTAAGCAAAATGTCCAGTATTGATTTTCTGACCTGCATGAGAAGTTTTTAGTGTATCCCACATGTGAATGTTGGAGTCATCACATCCTGCAAAAAGGTAGCGACCACTTTTGCTCACTCCACACGAGGTGAAACCCCCTGTGCTTGTTTCACTTCCACTACCTTTTCCAGTGGGACTGACGTATTCAGCAACCTTAAGCAAGCGGAAAGTTATTTTTGCAAGTGATTGAATACGATATTGTATGCGTAAAGCATTTATATTTTGAAGTATACATATTTTACTTAAAATTACCTGCTGGTCTGCTCTTAAGTCAAAAAGTCTTGCCGTTCTATCCTCGGAAGCAGAGCAGAATGCCAAGCCGGATGGGTGGAACTAACAGAAAGTAAAATGGATAACGCATTTTATGTTTATGTGAATATGAGATTTTGCATAAGACCATTTTTAGTTGGTTAAACATTTACTGAAACAGAATTAACATCAGCTGTATGCCCCCAAAAGGTTTGGGCTGCTGATTTCTGTCGAAGATCCCATAGTTTTGCTGACTGGTCCACAGACCCGGTAACAAAAACATTTTCTTGGTCATCCGGTTTCAAACTCATGGACACTACATCTCCAGCATGACCGAACCACTCTCCGATTCTCTTTCCACTTTGCAAATCCCATAGGCATCTGTAGTTACAAAGTACATAGGTACATGTATATAATACACCTGTTATATTTAGCAGTACTAAATACAAGAATGTGAAAAAGCAGTTTCACACAAAAAACCATTACAATATAGATATGTGCATTGTTTACCATTCTATATATTACTTTAAATCTCCTTTTCAAACCCATCAGTATTCAAAGTTACCTTGAATCTCCAGAGAAATGAACAGAGTTAACTTTATGAATATGCCCTTTAAGAAGCCTTTTAGTCTGTAGTCGTAATCGAGGCGCTTCATCCACACCAGAACAAATGGTTTCCAGTGTTGAATCTATTGCAGCATCCTGAGCTGATTTCAAAATTTGTTTCAAGGCCTCTATCTCTTTTTTCAATGTTGTCACTTCAGGGTCTTCTTTTGGTCCCATGTTGTTTATATAGTAAAACCTTGTCAAGTTTGTAAAATTCCTATTCAATTTTTCTTTGTCCTAGTTTGTAGAGTGAGTTTCCACCAGCAAAATTTGCTTTGTGTAAATGCTTAAAATGCTCTTTTAATTAAACAACTTATAATTTCGTTTAAGGATGAAGATGAAAATAATTAAACTAGATGTAGTTCCACCAAGCCTAAAATAGCAATCCTTTGCATTTCAAAAGGAAGAAGAACTTTGATGTGTGCTTTCCATGGTATGGATGTACTGATGCAGTAAATGAAGCAAATAGGAGGGGAAGTAATGAAGTTCTCTACAAAAAACGGATAAATTTCCAATATGGACTGTGGCTAATAATCATAATGTAAATGTATGATGTCCAAAAATTAAAGCAGCATTGCATATTAGGTATGTATTTATTTACTAGTAGACTGCTTATTGTTCAAAGCTTTCACCACTGCGCTCAAGATGTCTTACAAATACTAAGAACTTAATTTAATTATAAGCTTAAATCCCATTGCATGGGAAACTTATGCACTGATTCCTGTAATACCGAACAATATCAAGTTCCATGTAGTAGGCATTGGACGTGATGTTCCCGACAATCAGCTTCATTAAAAGTCTTTAGATACCAATGTACGTGACTCTCCGAATCGGGTTGGTCTTGAGCGACAAATGAGTTATATGAAATTAGATGAAAAATCTGCTACCTGCATATCAAGTATATATTTTGAAAATATGCCATGCCAGAAGAATAAAGACATTTTAATAAGCTTTTGCAATACCGTAGAAAAAACTGCGACACAAAAGCACGTTTCATTCGTTTATTTATTTACATACGTCATATGAACATACCTCCATACTTAGGTACATATGTATATTAGTATATTGTTTAAATAACTTGTGTACAATCTGCAAACGAGCTTTAAAACCATACTGTACTTGTACTTTATACTACTGAGTAATTTGCAAATCTCTTTGTATTATTCATAAAACAGATCCAGACCGACATCGGTTTACTAAAGTAAAATTAAGGTATCTTCAACAAAGTTAATTATTTTAAAATTTTCAATAGAATCTACTCAATACTTATTTAAACTAATAAATATCTATTCTAATTTCATTTAGAGTTACAAATGAATGAGCATAACATCATTTTACATCATGACAATAACTATAATTCAAGTATGAAAACTTACAAACATTTCCATTATATGTAACATAAACGTTCATATATATACGCGTACACCATTCAAATAACCTATAAAAAGGCGCTTCTTTTTGTAAAAAACTTTTCTGTCATTGTCTTATTATATGCTACCCAATGTACAAATTATTTTGCATACCACATAGGTACCTAATGTCCGCCTTTTGATTCACCTCCATCGTTCGTTTCAAGGACAAGGTTTTTCCTTGTCCTTTTATCACTTCGCATTCTTCCATAAAACTTAGTTTATCTAGTAAATCTAAATAATCATTCAATCTTTTGTCAACAATGTATACATTAAAGTTTTAAAGCTGTAAGAGAATGAACTATTTTTATTGTCTAGCTTTCGCTTCCTACTAACTGCAGCCTTGTTTGTACCAATAGGTTTGCATCAAACCATTAGGTTCCCAATAGATGTTATATTTTTGATTACCGAAGTAATGAGCTTACTTTTATTGTTACTATTATGAGGTTCTAACTTGCTGAGAGCCAAAGCTGATCTGGTACTTACACTCATAGTATTATTACTATTGTTACTCCGCATTCTACAGTTGGGCTTCACCCAGTCGTCTCCCAAATACTTGAAAACTTCTCTAATTTCCGATCGTAAATGCGGCTTTGGCTCCAACAGCCTCTTTAAAAGCCGGACCAGTCTCGGCGTAAACTTTCGAAATGACTCTGGAACTTTCAAAGACTTTCTCTTAAGCCAATTGGTATACTGTCTAAAGAGTGGATCCGTAAAGTCTGCTGCTTGCCAAGGTGAACTCCCCGTTAAACAAATACATAATAAAATCCCCATTTGCCAAACATCAGAAGATCGATGACACTCGTACCGCTCTTGCGGAAGAAGATAACAAAGTTCTGGAGGTAATAGGCTGGAAATCGAAGAGGAAATGAGATGACCCTTGGTAATCAAAGCCCCTTCCTTTCGAGTAGAGCCGAAATCACAAAGTTTTACTCTGCTCAAGTTTGCTTTAAAAACAAGTACATTTTCAGCTCGTAAATCTTGGTGAACTAGTTTGAAACCATGCATGAACTCTAAAGCGGAAGCTATCTGGCTTGCAACGAGCTTCACTTGACACTCTGGTAAACAGAGTGATGATGCCGATGACGGTGAGGCTAAAGCTGACGCTGAGCATTTTCTGTTTATGTATCGTGATAAATCACCAAACGCTGCATATTCCTGAACGTAAACATTGAAGCTCGAAGCCCAGTTAAAAGAAATATTGAAAGAGGTAACAATGTTTGGATGCGGGCTAAGAAAATAATTGTAACGAAGCTCACGTCTAAAGTCGTCTGTAAACAAGCCACCTGAGGGGATTGCTTTTAAAATTAGAAACTTGTTGTTTTTACCACTACCAGTGTTTTCTCTCCCATCCCCTTCCTCTGGTTTGGCCAAGAGGATTTTTGAAAATGAGCCGTCGTAAATGGTTTTTAGGATTTTAAATTCATCCTGAATGTCTGGCAAATCTCTGTATGAAATTGGTCCTATGGATAAGCTTGAAGTTGAGCTTCCACTTCCTCGTTCTGAAGGACGGGGACTGGATTGACTTGTTGAGATTGAATTCGTGTGGTGGGGATGATGATTATTATGGGGAGGGACTTCTAGGTGGAGACTGTTATTATTTGGTAGTCCACTGCTACTGTTTCTAGTGCTTCCAGAAGTGAAGCTTGAGGATGATTCTGGAGAAGATTCCTTTTGTTCCGTCATGATTTCCATCGAGAGATTACTTTGCAATCTTTTAGCGATAATTGATTAGTCTCATTTAACCATTGCAGGAAACAACCAAAAAACCTGGAAAATAATAAAATAATTAATATTTAAATAAAAAGGGTGATTTTTTACCCACGAAGCTTACTAACAATCTACATACTTTTTCTAGCCAACCAACATTAAGTATGTATTACTTGTTTCATACCTTTTAAAGAGTTGTCCAAGATTTTCAGATGTATGTATGTAGGTCAAATAATATTAGCTTATGGAGTTTCAGTATACTGTAAATCCTCTTAACAAGTTCAGAACACACTTGTAATTTTACAACGTCTATTATCTGTGTCACTCTGTTCACACATGTTTGGAGTAACTTTCAAACTATCAATGATCAGTTTTCAGTAATGAACTGGATGCATTGCATATGGAAAACACAATTGAGGACACGGCCCAGTAGAACTCGTCAGATTTATAAATAAAATTTCATTCAAACATTTTACTGTGTTCACAACTGACTTAGCTTATATGCAAACTTGCACAGTTTAATTCTGACGTTTGCTTGTTATTTTAAAATACTAGAACAAAAGAAGCAGTTCAAGTGTCTTTGGCAGAAGAATTGCTAAATTTGTGGATTTAACCTAGAAAACACTGAGTTGTTTCCTAAATCCGTCCAATTCACACAAGACTTTCTCTTCCGGCACAAAAAGAGGAAAGCTGTTGCTCCCAAGTATAATCCCATGCGTACAAGATGTGCAGAACAAAAGTTGCAGAAAACTTTACAGCAAAAAGTACATATAAAGCAAAAAGAGTTTTGTATAAGAGTGTGTTTAGTGACAAGTTGTTGTAAGACTAACGGCATGAAAATGACTGAAGATCCAGAATGTGGTCCATACTCATTTATATCCTTTTCTGCTTCTCTGGTCTTTTGATGTGTGATATGACATGAGCTGATGCTGATGCGTTTCGTGCATGCATTTCCCGTTGAACAAGCTTGTTGCTTTTTCTATAAGCATTCTTAGGTAGAAAGAAAGATACCCGGACTCGTTCGGCATTCTTATATATGGGAAATTTATATAGTTCGTTAAAAGTTTCTTATACACGGTTTTTTATGTTTTGACAGATTGCATGCTGTACATACATATTTATACGTTACTATTACCGTTAAGGCAAAAGCGATCAATAAGGTATTGTGATTTATGGGAAAGCTGATATGATGTGTTTGGATTGGAAAGAGATATGTAAGTAATGTGCGAGCGAATCTGTTGTGTTTTTACATCCATCATGTTTCATGTTTAGTTGAGGTCGGTCGGTGTCCTGAAATAAATCTGTGTGGTAGTGTGGTGGTTGTTTTGCAATTTGTACGATGTGCTTCATTTGCAGGCAATTTAGGACGTAAAATGAGGATAATAAAGATTAAGCTTGTATAACGCAGTTTTAGTTAGGCCAGGCAAAAGATATTTTTAGTACAAATATATTGTTATTGCTACTCCTGTCTGTTGCAGAATTACTCTGGTCTTCTGGTCGATAAAGGATTAATAGGATTTTTATGCATGTATATAACTGACCCATGCGAATAGCTAACGCATATATTCATACAGGTATGTACTAAATGAAATTATGTAATGAAATAAATCTCTGAATTAATCATGACAATTATTCGTTTATAAATGCTTAGAGTGAATTTAAATTATTGTTTCCAAAACCGGTTTTTGAATACAGATAGTTGAAATGAAATGGAAATGATGTTTTAAACAAATCTGATTGGAGCTCACAACAATTTTTCCTTACAGACCAATATTATTTAAAGAGGTTTAATTATTTGGCAATTAGTTTTGGTGTTACTAAATACCAAATAAATTTTAACGAACCACAAGGCAGAAATGATAAAATCAATACTGTCTCCGATAGACTTCATACATTAGACAGTAATAAACAAATGACTACCCACTTGCAGATTCCACCACGTTTTCTGCAACTCGATTCATTCATGTAACGTTGCCTTTAATGTGAACAAAGATATTGGAATAGAAGTAGGTGTTCTAATGAGACATTATTGTCTAAGGCTTTAAACATAATAGCGAATAGTGGCTTGACAGCATAATAGCATGGTAATGAGTAGCAAGAAGAACCATTTGCACTGCTCTGCTGTAGGTGGTTCATTCATAAGCTTGTTACAAATTTAGACGCACACAAACACTTCTAGGAAATTATGTCGACCCACTGGTTTCCTCTGGAGGAGATGTAACCTGATTGAGTAAGGAGATGCTAAATTTACCTGTGAAATAATTACATAAATCCAGCTTGATAGCAAGAATATGAGAAAGCGTGGGTGAGGAGTAGAAAACAACTCTGCGGTTGCTCTTTCATCTTTCATGTAAAATTATTATGACAGGGAGGAGATGAGATGCGATTGTAAATACTGAATATTCATGACGAAAGCGAGAGAAAAGTCACCACAAAAGTAACCAAGGACAGAAACAAAGTCATTCTGAAATTGTCCTCTGTCCTGGTTTTTTGTTGACCAAGGATATTTTATAGGTTGTGGGTGAAAGTTTGTTGGAAAGCTACTTCGTAGAATTTTGTTTTATAATTAGATATGTATAAATAAATTACTATTTATGATGTACGATGTAGAATTTGAGTTTAGATCCAATTAGTTATTGTATTTACGCAAATAAATTCTTAGAAGTTAAATGATACAAAAAGAATCATTATGTACGACATATTCATTTGCAAAAATTATTCCAGCAAATGTCTACATGCTGCCTCCAGCTCCCTCCGGAGCTAGAATTAGATTTTCCAAGAAATCCGGCAGTATATCTAATAACGTGAAAGAAAGGATATATATAGTGTGTTGCTTGCAGTGAAAGTATTTCATCATGGCATTATAAATTATAATCAGTTTTCCTCCAGTTTCTAGCATGATCATGATTATACTTTTGAGCATACATCAGGCATCATTATATTTTAAATTGGATACTCTCGTTTTGTCAGACTTGATGCATTATAGTATGCAATTACACATCTCCCATTGTTTGCTACTAAGAAGCGATCACATTTCTGCTTCTAAATCAGGATCTACATATTGAGGTCGGTCATATACCTACTGTTCAAAAGCAACACAATACGGTATTGAACTAAACAGAAGTTTTTAGATTGTTGTATGTATGAATACCTAGTTTACCATACCTTAGTTTTCTAAACAGATAAATCAAAAATCCTAGGAATTGTACAGACTAAAAATTATATTCTACGAACTGAGCAAAGTTATTATCTCCATTTTCCCAAATTTTGCATGGGTAACTGTATTACAGAAAAAGCTTTCCACATTAGTTTGAAATAAACCCGCAATGCAGAATGTAACGAACTTGCGATTGTTGAGAATATTAAGCTGTATACCTTATGCTATTTATTATTT
>JAHZNG010001486.1:0-11836 GCA_027744375.1 Orchesellides sinensis | reverse complement strand
TTTCTTTTAAGAAAGTAGTAATAAGGAAACTGAAAGAAAATAGGTATATAGACAATCGCATAATAGTACATGTTCCTTGTTAGTAGTTCTGTACAACTTGTGACATTGTAACAATGGTTTATTTATAGTAAGATAAGTTTACAGACTTAAACTTTTTTTTTGTGTGTGCTGCTGAGTATTTATTCTCACTGATTTCGTTTGCAGTAAGAGGACTGAGGCTTGAACTAAAAGTAACAACGCGCATTTGCATCGACTAAAAGTAACTTTCAAGAAGAGAGAGAAAGAAGACAAGAAGAAAATACTATTTTTTCAAGGAATCTCATCATGACAAGATGATGCGAGTGAGAGCACTACACACTGTATAATGTTGCTTGCAGGCAACTCAACTTCATGATAATGCACCATACATATATTTAAGTGTTAGATTTCCCTATTCCAATGCACAATAATAATGTCTACAATGGCAGAGAGAAGAAAAAAAAATCTTAATGTACTTTTCATCTTGGAGAAAGAGACATGAAGAGGGCACTTGTTTGCCTGGAGCAAGTAAGGAAATGAGAGTTTAAGAAAGGGAAAGAGTTTTTCGAAATTCTGTTGTAATACTATTCTCTCTGCAATAAAAGGCTTCTTGTCTTTTGCAAAAAATGTAAATAGGAACAATATACGTATTTATATCGTATATCCTCCTGACAAGAGAGCAGAGCGAGAGCGTCATCAAGCCTAAAGTAAGACAACAAAGTGCTCATTGAAAAGAGAAATCAAGGAAAGGAAGAAGAGAGAGAGAGACCCGTATACAAAAGATATATATTTAAAAAAAGAGAAATGATTCCAAAAAATGTAACATTGATACACTTACTTAACTGCTAGAGAGAAGAAGGAAAAGTACCATTTTGTTTTTTAAAGTGAAAGTATTTCTAGACAAAATGGATGTAGGTAAGAGATACGAGTAAAAAAAAGTCTCCCTTGAACCATTAGTCTCTCTCTTGTTTTGTATCACTACATGGATCTCTCTCGCTCTTTGGACTTGAACTTTTCTTCTTGTAGTGAAAAAATAAAAACGTAGTTTTTTATTTAGAAAGGGAGAGAGCATCGGCTCGTGTATGGCGCCTAAGAGTCTATCCATCTGCATTAGAAAAATCTAGTGTCCGCATCAATGAGCTTTTATTCTGCCCAATCCTGATATATGAGCAGGGAGCAGTAAGTGAGAGGGACTCAAGAAGAAATAAAGAGAAACGAGGAATGCTTCAGTTGTAGATAAATATATGTGTATACTTTAACTGTCCTTTGTTACTCCTAAAAATAAACAACTAAAACATATATATTTTTATATTTTTCTTATCCAAGCACTAAAATAAATGTTTGGAATGTATATACTTGACAGTTTTTCCTGAAAGTTATATATAGAGAAAGTCGGCAACTACAAAGAAGACTATTACACTTTGATGTTAATAATAATAACAGTAATAATCATAATAACAGCCTGGTAATAATGACAAAACAGTTTGATACACACATAAAAGTCATGTTTTAATGCGTGTCATATCATATAAGCATTCCTTTTGCAATTACAGCTTCATTATTGCTTTCACTGTTAAAGGCCACAACATAGTCCCACACATGCATACCACTTCATTTTTACTTCATTTGACATTCTACTGATTCATTTCACGTATAGTGATGAATTTTTCAAACGTTAATGTCTAACCATCCGCACCCATGCATTATCGCATAATATGCATTCTCCGCCAAGTTTATGCATAATGTGCGTAATCAAGTGTGCACGGGACACTGCATGCATAAAAGATGGCTAGGTATAAATCAAACGCTGGGTGGAAATATGGTATGCAAGCGAAATAGCATCTTTCACCAAAACACTTTCCATTTATCCATATTATGCATACATTTTCTGGTTATGATGCTAGTCATGAGTACATAATGCAGACGCACTATCAACAAAAATGAGACCAGCAGAGATTCGTCCATATAAGCAAAGTATATGATTGTGTCTGTCTGTCTCCTTCTTGAAAATTCTTTTTTATGGAAAATTAGGCCATTGGGTGTCATTTATCCATTATTCACGTTATGACAAGACATTCTGTTAAGGGCTCCTGTAATATGTACAATTGCTACAGGATGAACATGAAAGAAATGAAGTCAATTTAGACTGACATATGCCACTTAAGAGGATGAATCCTTTTCAAATGTGTTCTACACCGAGACATGTGTAGTGCCCGCGGCAAAACTCTGTCTGCTACAAACAAGTCTATGGCAAGGGAAAGTCCTTGAGAGTATCCTTGAGAGTATCCTTGAGAGTGGAGTAATATAATTTCACATGTAGCTTGTTTACACGGATAGGTATTTCACGTGAGCCGCAATAGATATAAATAAATAAAACAAGCAAATAAAATCCTTTCAATGTGCTACCATCGTGCTCTTTTGATTAAGATAATGATGAGCCTTGTAAAGATATTTTTTTCAGCACAGTTCCGAGATTCCCATGAAAATCTCAGTTATTGCCTTTCTTGCTTACTTTGTCTATGTGATGTTATATTCCGTTGTCTTACGCAATATTGAGGAATGTTACACTTAAAGATTGCATCATTACGGCTTAATGAACTTAGGGGGACTGTGGAATGTGCCTAAATACAGTTATACCGCATGCTTCACAACGAAAATGAAATCACTGACGCTTTCTCCACTTAACTCTTCTGAGAAAGAAAAAATCTCCGTGTTTGGCTTTCCCCTTTTTTTCAGCTACTCCACACTTGTTATATAGGTATGGCAGGAAAAAATGAAGGGGAAATGATGTAATCGAAATTAATAGGGAATTTTCATGGGATGACATGATGGAAGATGTGTTTTGATGGATGGAGTAAAAGGCTGTGGAAAAGGGGAGAAAGAAAAAAAATGAGAGAGTTTCAAAAGAGACGACGGTGATGATGAAGAACCTTTCCATGCATAATGCATATTATCTACCTAACCATGTAGCGTACGCATAATAAACGTCAATATGGTTTGTATATATAAATATGTCTATTATGCATATACTTTATTGGGAGGTGCATATCTACACATCCTTCTTGATTAGTACCACTGCTTCTTGACACACACAATGCTTCTGCCAATTTGGTTGGTGACAATGCATAAAACGAACGCACAAATTTTTTGACGATGATGAAGGAATTTAATGGAATATGACATGGAAAAGGTAAAGAAACATCTTATTTGAGTTCACCTTGAACAACGATGAATTCTGAACGATGAAGACACAAAAATGGAAGGAACATGTAATCTTGCATGGAAAACTGTCTAAAAAATCCTTCCGCTCCAACTCGAAAGAAACTAATTGATAAAAATGAGCTTGCCACCGTTTCTTGTTCCAATAGAGAAAAAAATCAAGTAAACCTTATGCTACGTTTAGTAAGAGAACAAGACCAAAACTTTCTCCGTTTTCTACAGTACAATTGTGCAGTGACATATGTACATAGGGAGAGGGGGGCAACGAATTGGAATGTTGGTAAAAAGCGTGTATGTACATTATACGTTTTTAATATACAAAGCATACATTTGCTAATGGGATTTAGTATATGTGTTCTTTTCATAAGGTCTTATGTACTCATCACTTTACTTTCACCTTCACGGTACATGAAGGTTCCTACTTTCACCAAATGCTCCAGGAAAAAAAAATTCTCGTTTCTTTTCCACTCATCTCAGGTCCATATGTGTTTCCAAAGAAGCAGAAAAGCTTGTATGGGTAAGTCAGGTAGAAATGAAGATGATGGTTGGAGATGAGAAAGAAAAAGAAGATTGGATTGAGATTCCCGTTGGTTTGCAGAGAGAAAAGCCATGTTAGTGCGTGTATATGAGAGAAACTGGATGTAAGTGTGAAGAAACATCATTTTTCATGTAGCTTGTCCCTCGTGGAAAAATTCATCATTTTAAGACGAAGAAGAGAGGCGCACAGGTGTGCACATGCACACTTATTTCCCGCTAATGCCAACCTATAAATACCTAACCTGCTTACCTACGCGAGTACTAATGTAACATGGTATGTCGTTCTTATATATAGCTTTCTCTCCCTCTCTTCTGGAAGATGATGATCATATGATGATTATATGCATAAAGCAGAAGAAACGGAAGAATATTTTTTTATCCTGAAGTAAAAGCATGTAGGGCAAGATAGGCACAATTTTTTCTAGCTCGTTAGCCACAATGTACATNAGTAAAAGCATGTAGGGCAAGATAGGCACAATTTTTTCTAGCTCGTTAGCCACAATGTACATATAAGTCTAACAACTTGAGAGTTGCTAGTGTGGATGTATTTATTCAACCAGTCTATTTTACTCTTGGTCTTGTATGAACGAACACTCAAATATGTATTTTTGCGCATCATCATGGTTTTCCCAGAATTTTTCCCTGAAGAGCAATCCCACATGTGTCATTCAACTTTTCTTTCTCTCGTTTACTTTCTCTGCCTCAACATTTTTAGAGTACAGCAGTAGTAAAGAAAAGAAAAATTGAGCTTTTACTTTTTGGGTGAGAAAAAATGTCTCTGTCTAGAAAAACTCTTGCGATATTGAATCGTTTAGTAATTAGAAACTTGAGACTATTCTATACCCGGTTTGGTCAAAGGTGTGCATGATATTTTATATGATTCGTTAATAAAATAGAAGAAAAGGAACCGTTTTGTTGCTCATGACGTGCGCTCTTGAGAAACCAACATATTTTTTTCTCGTTAATTGTTTCGTACCATCGTCGTCACACACATAAAACTGCACTAAAGCAAAAGAGCGTTGTAAATGCAACATGCACATGCAACACAACCGTTATATAGCACAAGTTTACAAATGGGTTTGTTCATGCTTACCCCCACACAACCTTTAGAGTAAGTTATCAGTCAACAGGATCACATTGCGCAAGAAAAAGTTTAATACCGTCTCGGTAACTACATCGTTGTACACTTCTTTTTTATGACCATCTGTAAGAAAGAGACGCTTGAGTTGTTCACGTCATTGCATATTTTCCACCTTCGCCAAAAAAAACCACAAAAATATATGTATACCTCTCAAATATTCTCCGTTATCCCGTTTATATGCATATAAATGTCCCTTTCCCCCTTTTTCGTTTTTACGGCTTGTTTCCCTTGTTTCCTTCTTGGATCGATATGAATTTTTTAAGCGAAAAAAAAAACTTTAAGTAAACACGCAAGCGGATCATTTTTGTATTTTTTCTCAACTCTCTCATGATTTTTCTTAAAATAAGTTGAGTTTGAGTGAAACCAAAATATATATAATCGGTAGAGTCTTTTAACGTCATTAATACCATTTGTTTTACAAGAATCCGGCCCAAATCACGTTATACGTTCCCAGCATTTCTTTTTCGGTATTGCTCGTATTTCTTCCTTGAAAGCAGCTGAACTTTTTCTCTCAAAAGGAATTATTTATAGAAGGGAGTTTGTAAATATTACATGGCTCTAGTTCAAATGGAAGGGAGGAAACAATTTATTTTTCTTTGTTTTAGTTTATCCTTGCTCTCATTTATTTATTCCATGAAAGGAAACAAATCTTCTAGGCACTTATACTCTCAAATCAAACGGTCAAAACCTATCATATCTTATTTATACCTTTGTAAAGGTCAAATCTGAATTGCGGAAGAAATCTTAATGCTTTTGGGGAAATGTTTGTTAAATGCAAGTGAGTCATGTGCATTTACTATGTATTGGTAATAATGATCATGAGTACGACACATCCTGCCAAAACACCGTAATTCCTTCCAATTTCAGTCTGATTGCTATCAAAAGAAACGAAAAACAATTGCACGTAATGCCCATTTGTACAATTAATTAAGTGGGAGAAAGCTCCAGTGAGTTTTTATTTGATGCTTTCACCACAAAAACAGCAAAGCACATATTTTTATGAGGGAGTATTGGTATGTTGTATGTCATGCAAGACTTCAACTAGTTTATATATATATCTCACCTTGCTTTAATTATAAAGAAGCATGCAAATGGTTAGAGTACTATGGAAAAGTAAGGCAAACAGGATGATTAGTACTTTTTTATACATTTTTATACTTTAAAGTATATGCTACCCTATCATATCCAATCCTTTGATACTTTGTGCTATTCTCAACCATCTCTACGTATGTAAAGGCCTGAGCGGAATCATTATTTTCTTTCGTGATGATTTCAATCTTTCTTTCTCTCACGGACCTGGGCCTTGTTATACAATAATGTGTAAATCTAAGCATGAAACATGCACATGTATGCATTACCAAAGCAAAATGGCAAAATCTTGCAAAGAAAACGTGCAAAAATTACTGGTGTAAAAAGGCCTGGTCTGGGAATGGTAGTGGTTTGCATAAAAAAAGAAAATAATTTTTTCTCCGACAACAGTGTACGTATCCGCCTCCCGGCCTAGCTATGTTTTGTCTTATTCACGTATACGTAAATGTGTACGTGCTAGTCGGTAGCCATCTAAAAATGAACGCTATAGATGCGGTGAATATAACAATAAATGTATGTATAATGTATAAATACCCATGAATAAAAATCCTAATATTAAAAACGTAAAGCATGCCAAAACTCATTTAATGGTAAGGGTACAGTACAGTGTTCCTAGAACAAGACTGTGAACACATATGTTAAAACCTATATTCCGGTATACTTTCTCCTTCTCTAAAAAAACGATGACGTACATTTTTATTCTTGTAGTATATCATGAGCTGTTACATACAAAAAGCTATGTTTTTAGCATGAATTTGAAAATCAGCCGTGTTGGAAGTACCACAGTGCCTTTTAAAATTCACGTTAAAACCCCAGACGGAAAAAAAGTTAAAGTGGCACAGAGAAAGGTAAGAAAAGGGGAAGGGAAAGTATTATAATGGAAAAGTGTGATCCTTTATGAGAAGCACAACTTATGTAGAAAGGAGTGTACATGTAATGTCATTCATGATTGCGGTGTATGATGATGAGGAGAAGGTGTATAGCGAATATTACGTGAAAGTGCACAGTATGAATTCCACGGAGATTAAGTCCTTTATTCCATGTCGTACAAGAAAAGAAACACATGAAAGCTCCTAAAACTCGGTTCTTGGTTTAAAAGGAGCTCTGCAGAAATTTTTCAATTTGGAAACAGGACCTTTATACTCTACCTGAATTATTCTAGCACGCTAAACCACAAAATAAAGCTGTTGAATGAAATCACAGTAGTCTGTATATGTATGTATGTATAACGAAATCAAGAAGTTATCCGTATACCATGTATTATGCCCCTTTTTTACCGTTGTTGTTGAAGAGTGTGTGTGTGCACTGTAAAGTAACAGGATGTGAGAAAGGAGGAAAGAAAAAATCAAACAAACTACATTTTCTTTAAACTGGTTATTTTTCAAAAAACTTACTACGCCACTACCTACTCCTACTTTCACTCTCCGTGTCCATAATTCCGTCTGTGTACTTTTTACTTACAAAGTTTTTCTATTTTTCCTTGAGACTACACAAGCTTGACATTACCCTACTCGCCTTCCTTTCTTTTTTGTGGGAAAAGTAAAGTTCTTTTTTTCGTTTTCGTATTTCCGCCTTTTGTGTTGTTGACTAAGAGTATTACAACACATAAGCTTGTGCTTTGAGGATGGTATATGCAACCCTATTCCATTTCATTTTGTTGTTTGGCTTATTTCAAAAGAGGGGCTTGGAAAAGAGGAAGGATGGAAGTTGAGAAAGAGAATGGGAGAGAGGGCAAGACCAAAAAAGGAAATCACCCACTTTTTCAAGTGCCACCGTAGTACTTCCTGCCACCACCGCGCTCCCTTGTTTTCCTCCAAAGGAGATACGTAATGGGCAAAAACGTATATAGGAGCGGCGGTTCTGATGAAAATTTACTGAAAATAGACAAACCGTATTTTGAAAAACATTTCAGGAGAAGAAATTGAGGACAATTTAACTTTGTTGATGCGAGAGGAGAAAGTAGTGGAAAGCAAACAAGGCAAGGAGGGCGGATAAAATGCCCATATTTTTGTATACCTATCCATTCATGCAAAACAGGTCTGAAGGAGCTGAAAGTATCAGAACAAGAAACCGTTTCTTCCACACACTAATCTCATCTCCTCTTTCTATCTTTTTTCTTACAAATTATTCGCTCCCACCGCAAATCAAAGAAAATGCAAATGAAAAAACAGTTTTCTGATTGTTTAGGGAAATCCTTGTTTTATAATGTATTTCCGTCTTGGGGGAAACCTCACATCATCAAATATAAAACCGAAACTAGGAAGAAAGTGTAAATTTTACTTCAGACAAAACTTTGAAGGAGAATAAAACGGACGAGGAAACTCTAAAGTGAAATGCAAAAAGAGAGAGAGAGTGAAAGTATCTAATGAAATGAAAAAAGACAGCTTAACCGCTATTTGGTGAAAGTATACAGTGTGCATTAAATTACATAAGAGAAAGTCCAAAATACTTTTACTCAGCTCAAACTTATTCTTTTATTTGTATTTAAAAAGAAAAAAGTTTTTTCTCCGCTGTTGTTGCGGAGTGGCATGTCCATCCGTAAATAACACCCGGCAAAAGTTTTTCTCTTGCAGGCGGAATATAGTACATAACTGCTGCACTCGCTGTTCCTGAGATATATGTGGTGCAAACAAATGAAATAAGCTCAATATTTTATGAATGTGTGATACACAGCGGAAATATGAATATAGTACATAACTGCTGCACTCGCTGTTCCTGAGATATATGTGGTGCAAACAAATGAAATAAGCTCAATATTTTATGAATGTGTGATACACAGCGGAAATGTCTTTTCTGCTCCAGTTTTTTATATTTTTTACTCCGTTTCATGCTTGAACTAAATGAGTACATTGTGTTAAGCAGAGTATTTATAAGACGAGGATGTATATAAATATGTGTATACATATGTACATGTCGCTGTATTATTTAGGCTGTATCTAATTCCCATGTTTCTCTGTAAGTATTTTTTTCTTTGGAAGCGACTAAGTGGAAGGAAATGGGAGAAGAGGCTGTATGGGATGCGGAGTTGACAAAAATTGTGTAATTAGATGATTCCTTTGGATTTTGGCGTAAGTCTTGAAAAACAGGAGAAATGAAAATGGAAGGCTAATAGTACATCGCATCACACACACACACACAGTGTAATAAGCGGTTTTTTGTTCTGGCACTACAAGATACGAGCAAGTAAAGGGAACTTGAGAAGATCACATAATTAAAAATGTCTTAGACATTACATTACAGCGGAGCAAATGACTAGCCGAGTGCAATAATGGTAATCCTACTAACTAACAACAAAACAGTAGCAAAAGCTGTTTGGCATGTTATGTTGTTGGAGAAAGCTACAACAATATAAATGAACCATTTTTAGGCTCCGCTTACTTTCACTCTCTTCTCATCCTCCTCATGTAATACCCTATTTTGTTTTGCGGGAAGGAAAAGTAGGAAGGAAGGAAGGAAACGATACTTTTTTTCATGTGTGTTTGTAAGTGTGCAAGAAAAGAAAAGAAATACAACACCCAAAGCTTCCATTCCTATCCTATTTCCAGCCTTTCCTTCTTTCTTTCTTTGCCAACAAAAATGATACGAGCTCTACATATTATACAACAAACATATACATTTTTATGCACAAAACAATCCCATTATTTTCTTGAGGAAAAGAGAAAATCTTAGATTTTTTACTCTCCTTTCATTCTCCTACTGGCATACTTACAACCAACACTAAACCACATCACACAAAACACACACGCGATATGAACAAGAGAAAGAGTTAAGACAGCAACAAAAATATAAGGGTATGTGAATGAAGGATATAGGAGGAGAAAGCAGTCGATGCTTTCTCTCTATGGAAAAATGTACATAAGAAGAGAGAAGCAAGTGAGTAAGTAGTTTTCTCCAATTTTTCTCCTTTCTTATTTATAGCCCACTGAAGGCATCCACCAGTAAAACCAACCAGACCATCAGCAATGCAATGAGTAGTAGACGCGTACACACAAATAAACTGGGTCGGGTCGGTTGGTCGCTCGCTCACAATATTCTTCTCTTTTTTTATGCCATACATGCCCAAACTCCTCTGAACTTGGGGCTTGTAACTTAACTTTGGTGTGATGAGAAAGAAAGGAGGTGGATGATGATGATGATGACGTTACATACATGCATATAAGTGAAAGCGCCTTGTGTACATAAGGAACACACACATTTTTAGATTTAGTTGGCATGAGGCTTGATATATTGTTGGCAGGTTTAAAATAAGCTCCCGCAACAAGACAAAGTGGAGGAATGGGGGCAAGAGAGGCATGTGATTATGCATGTGCGCCTTATTTTTGCATCTCTAATAATGCATATATTCATCGACCTTTTCTCTCTCGTTCCTCCACTCCATCCATACATAGGCTTGTCTGCAAAAATACTGACAGTCAAGGGAATATTTTTTTGCACGAGCAGAAAAAAAATGTATTAGGTCTCTTTTTTACATTTTTTTCATGGATGGATCGAGTAATAGGGAAAAATAGAATGAATTGTGATGCTCTTCCCTTATTCCATAATGTACAAGTCGTCTATTCTTGTTTAAAACTTGATACACTGATGTATTTATGTAGATATGAATGTGTGTGCCCGGATCTCTCAGCCCATTCCCATTTCTCCTTCCTTCACCGCCACCGTCGTCTGTAGCGCACATACTCCCAGTAATTCCTTATTTTTTTCATAAAAGAGAAAGTTAGTTATTGCACAAACCTTAGTAGAGAAGAAAGTAGTGGCACTGGTGAAAATTTAACTATGCAGTCAAGAAAAAACTCAATATTTTATTATATGCATGCATAACATAGAAGAGCGTAGATATCCAATGCAAAAATAAGTCCCGTACTTTTACCTATCTCCCTCTCTCACTTCCTCACTCAAAGTGGGAAGGGAATGAGGAAAATGGCAAAGATGAGAGAGGGATTTTACTTTAAAGAAGAATAATTTGCACTCGAGACGCGTCAAGAATCTTTTATAAACTAACTGAAACATACATTTGTACATTAGACACGCTGATACTCTGCAACCGTGGTGTACATCCGTCTTTTCAAATATTGGTAGGATAATATAATATGTGTAGTAGGCTATGGCATCGCACAGGGGAAATAGGAGTGCTATAAATGGACTAGAACATACAAAACACAAGGAAAGCAAACAATATTGGAGAAAGTGATGTACATATGTATGCATGCGTGCCTCTTTTTAATATAAAAAACTACTCTATGCCATGCTCTAAGTTATTTGTTCTTGTTGGAAAATTTAAGATTCATTCAGTTAAGTTGGCTTTGGATTACTGCGTATATAACAACCACACACATACACTCAGACCACCACTTTTTCCAAGACTTTCTAGAGAAAAATAGGAGAAAGCACAGATGGATAAAAAAAGAAAGGCGAAGAAGTAGGAGCAATTTTCTTGAACAGATGAATACGTAATGTCAATAATCGTATAAAATACATGTACTTTTACATATCTCCTAAAAAACCTTATTCTTGTTGCCCCCCGCATCTTTTTTTCTCTTAAGATAAAATGGAAAGTAAGCAACTAATTCAGAGACGGCGGTGGAGAGGAGGATAGATCTAATGCAAAATTTATCCTTGATCGATTTTCCCTCGTTTTTCTTTCTCCATCTATTCATATTCATTTCCACATAGGGCTGTAACCTATAAATGTATGTACAGGTTAAGCATAATGTTCGTCTACTACTTGTAAGTGCTTCTTATTAAGCAGCGAAAGCGAAGCTGAGGATGCTTTATGTGATTACCATTGACGTGTGTCTGTGTGTCTGTGTGTCTGTAAACACGATAACTCAAAAA
>JAHZNG010001485.1:0-14221 GCA_027744375.1 Orchesellides sinensis | reverse complement strand
AGGAAATCTTCACAACAAAAAATAGCTAAATAAGATTATACTACATCATCGTGGAAGTGTAATCATAAAAATTGTATTATAATATTAGATGTCCGTTCCTACAAGACAGCCAAGTACTGAGTCCGCCAAAACCTCTCCCTCGCCATCGGACAAACCAAAGGATGGAAAAGGGTATGTTTTGCGTATAATAGGCTATTTCCTAGAGAGAGAGATGTTATCTTGCATGAATGTATGCATTTTTAGTGAGAAAATCAACAGGATGCTAATAAATAACCTCTCACATTCGTATGCTTTCTCTCACTCACGAAATATCTTTGTTATATTGTGTTTTTATCATGATGGGGGGAAACCAGGTCTAATGAATTCAGACCACGAACAGATTCATCTCCACGGGTTTCTATTGGGAGAGCTAGTGATATTCCTTCCGTGTCTGGGATACACATCCAGCCACCAAAACCAATGGCCAAAGGGATGAGTCAAGATGTATCATGGAAAAGTGTTCATTTAGCAACTTTCATGGATGTTGCGGTTCTTCGATGTTTATTCATTCCACATTGGGAAGAAGAAGGGGTCCACTGGGGTGTGACTTACATGCTAAAAAGGTTAAACATGAATATATTGTGCCATCAGCTTTGAGCTTCAAATTAACTGGATGCTTTACCTCATTTATATTCTGCCAACATGCTTTACATATTTCAAGTACCCTTCGCGTCGTAACCTATATGGTAATTGGTAATCCTTATTAAAATTTTAGATTCGAAGAAATCATTGCGCATAGAGAGACTTTAATAAGCGAGAAAAAGACTAGTCAAAGACAACGAAGTAATTCCCTCCCAGTTACCAAGTCAAGATGCTCTTTTGTTGCTGATGTTGTACTAAACTCGTCANAAGATGCTCTTTTGTTGCTGATGTTGTACTAAACTCGTCACCGTTACGAGCTGAAAAGGAAAGGATTGCTGCAATTAGGGCTAAGCTGTCCAAACCAGAAGGTTTTTACAATAAGGGTAAACGGGGTAGTACCAGTGGGCCCAGCGGTGGAGGGTCAGGTGCCGGTGGCCAAGGTACTGCGACACAGTTTTTCTTCCCATTCGGCATGCTCTTCTCCGACAGTGACGAGACGAGCCACTTCCGACCGCAGGGCTAGCGAGAAAGGCTCAAAGAAGAAGTTGACTATGCTTGATCTTAAAACGTTTGTTGAGACAAAGTTACTATCGAAATCTGAGAAAATGTTAGAAAAGGTTGGAGGAGTCACTACAGTGTTAGAACTTGGGGTAATGCAAAACACGAACAAATAAATTTTTTTAAACTTCAAAAAATTATTAATGATTGTGTTTTTAAATTGTCTTTAGGACGCTGAAGACGAGGACCCATATGCTAGACCGCAGTCAGCACTTGGGCAAAGAGACGATGCCATTACAACTACCAAAATGAATGAGACCATGGGTGAAAATTATTTTCAGGAAGGTTCCAATCTTTTCAAAGGGAAAAGCATGCCTAGTCTAAGGTAACAATATGAAAGTTTTTTAAATACAAAATTACACCATTTGAAATTGTGGTTTTCCTAATAAATCGATGTTTATAGTAAAAGTATGACAAATGTATGCATACAAAAATACATTGTCTCATACGAACGTTTTTATACACACATAAGAACACGAGTGAAAATCTCAAGAGTTGTTTTTACAGAAAAGTTAAACATATCAAAGTGAAATCAGCATGATAGTCTTTTTGTTTAAATCTTCTTCCTCTGTCCTCACATGTGTACATCTTTCCATTTCATCACTATCTCAATACATACTACTGCTCTGTGTACTTCTTGTCTTTTATCTATATTCTTTATATGAACAACGAGTTAACTTCATATTCTTGTTTGTAGTCAAACTATGTATTTGAAATGTACTTAATATGTGTACACAGCACAAGTCTATAGTTGTTTTTTATCTATTTGTTTACATAGAATTTAAGTTTCTAAATATATATACAAAGTATGTTCGTGTTTTTAAGTACTTCTCTTACTGTCATTGTGGTCACACTTTTTTCCAGAAGAAACAACTATGTGAATCTTTTTTCTTGTCCCTTTTCTTAGCTGTTTGCTAGTTGATGAATTGGCAGCCCCAACAGGGTAAGTTGGCATTGGCACCTCATTTTAGAACACAAAAAAACTGGTTTTTACTACTACTTCTACTACTACTCATTTGTAGTGTGTGAAAGAGAAGATATTGGAAAGCTGCCAATTTACACCATTTCTTTGCACCACTTTCCTCTTAACTTTTACTATCTTTTACTTGCCCATATTAAGTGTATGTCTTATGTAGAAAATGTTGTCCATGGCCGACCATACTTTTAGTACGATTCAATGAGCACAAGTGCAAAATTAACGGTATTATTAATATTGAATTTTATTATTATTACCCTTATCATTGTCTCCTTCAACATTATTCTTCTTTCGCCTGTCATAGTCACTTTAATGACTGTGCTGACAGAAATAAAGTGTGGTAGGTCATGGATTGTACATGATTTGGCTCGTATATATGTATACCACGATAAATTGATTGTCTGTTTAAATCTATTCCGTGCACTGCTTGAAGCCATTTTATTGTAGTTTTTTTTCTTTCTCGAACGACACAGTAGACCTGTCCGCAAATGTCGCTCTATTGCTTTACAATAAAATTAAACTTAAAGTGTGTTTTCCGTGCCAAGTTCACACCATATGCTTTGTACCTATTATGATTATTACCATCATATTAAGATCACCATACCAGATGCCATTTTATGGAGCAACGCGTTCCAACACAAAGACACAACCTTAACTCTAGCAGACCTACCACTCATAAAACTTTCTTGTTATGTAGAGTTTATGCAAATTTTCACTATCGGTTCAAATCTACATGTTGCTATTTACTAATTACCATTTTTCTTGTTGTTACTTTCACCTGCTGCAGACTTTAGTTTAAAACTTTCCTTGTGCCATTTTATAAATTTTCTATTACAGAATGAAAGGATAAAAGTTTAGTCGTTAGTTTAATAGTTTAATACCATAAACTTCATACATGTTGATTCAATATATTAGTTTATATTCACATTCTAGATGCCTTGATTAGTCTCATCATGAATTAGATGCAGCAAGTTTTTATGGGTGTTTAGCAAAAATAGTAACATTCCTTCACTCTGTAGAAGTTTTTAGATGTGAATATTTTAACAATAATACTTTTTTATTGTCCTCCAGTAACACTCTAATATGTTCCAACGTTTGTGAAAGATTTATTTCCTAAACAATTGTGAAATAAGTAATCGCTAAAGCTCATTTTTATACTGATCTAATGCAGATACTGTGGAATGTCAACGTTAATGCCGGATAACAAGCCTGAACGCACATGTTTACCAAATCCGATCATAACTGTGACGGAGCACACACCGGCCCCAACACCGTCTCCGGAAAGAATGTATCGGTATGTACTAGAGAAAAAATGAGCGATGAGCCGTTTGACATTCCGTTCCGTATTACAATGAAAGTAGGAAATTATATCAAATATTGGTGTATTATTTTACAACACGCTTTCAATTATGAACAGGAGGAGGGCAAGTTCCTTGGAGAGTCAATTGAACTCGTTCATTCATCAGTTTGCACTAGGCAGTAGACGTGGAAGTGGTAGACGTCTTGTTAGATCTCATAGCGATAGTCATATATCCTACTCCATTTGTGAAACTCCGGAGGCTCCCGGGACAGCTGAATATATAAAGACTGATGGCCAGCTCAATGTGAAAGTTGTTTTTAAGGTATAAAAATGCTTTCATGCACTCTAAAAATACGAAAACTGCAAGAAAAGGATATAGGTTAAGTGTGACCCTAAATTACCAAGTACTAATTTCAGGCACTACATTCAATCTGCTCAAGAGAGACAATCGTTCGGTCTGTAAGGGTATCACAAGTCGTCCTAAATCTGATGGAGCTCCTTTATGATGAAGTTGAAAAGGACCCGGAAGTCTTCCTTGTTTTGGATGCTGTAACAAAGTGAGCCACGCACTGTTACATCTTAATTCTTACCCCTTCGTGAATTCCAAATGAATTCTGAATTTTTGAACGACTGTAAAGTAATGGATGTAATATCCGGTTCTTCTGCATGAAACTTTCATCCGGTCTCTTACATTATGATGTTTCATTTCCATTAGAATCGTATGTGCAATGGGTTGCTCGCATGGTTGTGGAGAGGCTCAAAGGGGAAATCATCCTGACTCTGTTAGAACCCATGCTCAGAATATATTGCTTAGACTCACGCAAAGGTTTCGCACACAGTTCTCCAAGTACTTCCAAAATCTTGTGATGCAGCAAAGTTTATCTACGATTATGGAGTTTTTTCATGCACTCTGTAGCTTCTGTGCTGACTCTACCTCGTTGTTGTCACCAATGAGTAAGTATTATTTGCATTCCTATTCTCGCTTTCATTCTTTCTCCGAATTTTTTACAACTTTCACCATGCATATTGAGGTACTTTCGTGAGACTACAACCAAATTTTTTTTTCATGGCACAAACAGGTTCCAAAATTCGGGATTTTTACTCAAGTTACGTCAATGGTTTGGAACAAACAAATAGCCGAGTTGAGTGTCATATTTTCAAGGCAGTGTTTAAAAAGCTAATTACAAGGCTTGCCGCAGTATCAAAGGAGCTCCGGGCTACTGAAAATATGGTGAGTTGAAATTGAGATGATGCGACAAAAGCGTTTTGGTAGCAGAATGCGGAAAATGAGTCAACATATGTTTATAATTGGGTAGTTTAAAATGACTAATGTATGTATGTATGCCATTGTGCTTTGTTTTGTCGGAAGGCTCTTTACTGTGATGTTCGCCAGTTTGTCAACTATGTTTATGAGAACGATGGGAATACATTCCGGAAAGCTGCTCTGTCTGCATTGCTGGATTCTGTAAGTTTCAGAGAAGGATGGAGTTAAGGCTATTTTATTCACACAATTGAATACTATGGCTTATTTGCTATTTGCTTATAACATTTTAAAATTCTGTTTTATTTATGTATGTTATGCAGGTTGATAAACCGAACAAAAAGGATGCCAGGCAAACGCAGACGACTAGGATTGTAAGGTAAGTCGTAAAGACGGCAAACTCTGATATTTCATTACGGAAGCACTGTTTGCATTGTAATATATAATCAAAAAAATTATAACAGACGAACGGTAGCAATGGAAGAGTCGTCACCGTCATATTTCATAATGGATGAAACCTCAGGTGGTCCACACAGCGGGTCAAGCAATAAAAAAGGATTTTTTAAGAAAAAGAGCTCTTCATCAACTTGTGCCGTAAGCTATTTTATGAAAGAAGCTCATGAATAATTCTGTCATAAACAAATACATGCATAAAGTGTACGTGTATACGATATTATGTATGTATATTATCTACAGATGCATGGGTGATACTGACAATACCGGAGAAAGCCCAAGTGGCACTCTCTCCCGGAAGCATGCAACACTGACGCCAAAATCTAGTGAAATTGACTTGGTTGCAAAACGGTCTGGCAAGAAAGAGTCAAGACTTGTTAGCTGGCTAACAAAAGGTTCCACTGGGGATAAGTCGTTTGACATGGATTTGGACGAGTCTAACTTTAGTAGTTCTGGAACGGGGATCTCAGAGCCAAAGCGAACGATGAGACAAGCAACAATTGTACAGAAAGCGAAAAGAAGGGTTGAAGAGAGGCTAAAGAAAATGAAGATGAAACGGGATTCTACCAATGAAGAAAGTTTAGCGGGAGGGATTAGTAGAAAAGGCTCTGTAGAAAATGTCCAAAATGAAAACGTGATTGGGGAAACGAGTGAATTTGTAGTTCTTAAAGAGAGACGTTTAGTGAATAAAACTGTGATTAAGGACGGAATGCTAAGATTTGGTTTCCTCTTGGAAATTACACATCCTGGATCCTTACCAGATGCGGGACTGATGGCTGCGCTGTTGGATTTGGTAGGTGAATCACCTAACCAAAAACTATGTACGTTGAACGATGTACTTACGACAATATTTTGTTACATTGTTTCAGCCAAAAACTGTGGTAGTAGCCAGAGGTTGCATACTTCTTGAGTGCTGTTACCTTGTTCATTCATGTAATCGCGGCCACTGGCCTTTATGGATGAAATTCCCCATTTTTCGGCCGTCTTGTGCTGGAATGGCAGGAAAGCCTACGGGGTCAAGGTCCAAATCTCATGGCTTACAAAGAACTTCCGGAAAAATGTTCTTCCAATGGGGAGAGGTTTGTATGCCATGATTGAACTGAATTTTACAATTTCCTTCTGCTAAAATGAACGAATATGTGAAAGATTTTATTTGTGGTAAAATCATTAGGCAATTAACGCAAGGATGGAGGAGTTTATAAAAATGAATAAACAAAAAGTCAATGAAATGGATCTCACTGATGAAGCAAAACAAAAGGAGCTTTCACAGCGAGACGATGAAGAGGATTTTCTTGATGAAGGTAAGGGACAAGCCTTATATATCTTCTATATTACATCTTCTATAGCTATAGTAGAGTCATAAATTGAAATGAGTTTTAAATTATTTTAATTTTTAAATTTTAGCAAGCATTTCCGATGGATCTGATTGCCCATTAGCGCTACAGGTTCTATCTTGCATGCTTCTTTATGAGATAACCGCCTTCATGAGAGAGACTTATCAGGTAACTTTAAATCATTCATGAACATCTTGCCTTGATGTGATGAACCAGCGGTATTTTAACTTTCTCATGCTTCTGGCCCTAATGTAATCAGAGTTTGCCAAAAGCGAGTACGGTGAGTAAAGCAGCAGCCCCAGTGCCTGAGAAGGAGAAGGAAGCCGCCCCTAAGCCAACCTTGACAAGTGGAGCTCGTCGATGGAGTTATGGTACTGTAACATAATCAGAATAACATACTTCTATATTTTAAAGTTAAGTTAGGAAAAAACTTCTAGGCTTGTCGTCGATGGGTCAATCCCAAGCATCCCACTCGCTGCAGAGTATAACCGACCAACATCCCCCACCAGCTGCGGCCGGCGAGCGAAAGATAAGCTTTGTTCTGAATGACAACGAGTCGACCGAAAGCGGGGAGAAAGTTGCTCACGTTTCGCATGTGCGCTTAAGAAAATTTATATTTTTATAACATACACCTTTTTAATTTATTACTGCAGCTTAAATTTGGTATGCAAGCGTAGATAGCATTTGAATATTGCTTGACTCATTCGGATATAGGAGCCAGAACCCAGCAAAACGTCGGCAGGTGGTAGTACTTCTGGTGCCACTGCAGTTAGCTCAACCTCGGACAAAAAGGCCAGACCCCTCTTGCTTCGCAGAGGGACTCCAAGTGGTTCCTCCTTTAGACGTAGGAGTATCAAACTTCAAAGATCCAAGAAGGATGGGGATAGCGATTGTTAGTATTACAATTCCTATATCTTAGAAATTATTCGCAAAACTTTTAGTTTTGACAAGCTTATACACATGCACTAACAAATAATAGTAGACTATTTTCAAGTAAAGTAGCTGTTCCATTATTAACATTGGATTTAGCCATGAAACGCTCAGACTCACTCACCAGTGGAAAGCGAAAGGTAAGCTCGGTTTCTGATGAGACGTCAGAACACAGTGGCGATGAGTCACCCGGGGTGTTAAGCAATGAGGACCAGGCTGGAGGTGATGATGATCACCTGTACATGGGTTGGATTAACACAGTTATAGAATTCCTTTCCACTTTGAACTACCGGTAAGATAACCAAATATGGATGTGAGAAAGTGTCATGTCTTACAAGCATTATAAAAAATAAATGTACGGGATAGGTGTATCCATCAAGGCTTTTGTCATCCACGTTGTCCACGGCGGTTGATGAGAGGTGTGTCTCGCCTTCTTAAAGCTGTTCGAAAGGTTTATGGAGAAGAATTTGGCTTTGCTAACACAAGTGCATCCGCTTATGGTATGAACATCATCGATCCTACCCCTTCTGCATCAGGACCCATTGGACAGAAAGGAACTTCAAAGGAGCGGCATGAGGAGTCTACGATTCTCAAATATATCAAGCATCAAGTTCAAGAGGGCTTCCACTCGCTGTTTTCCGTGCTGATTAAGGCTGGATCGTTGTTGTCTGAGGACCAGTTCCTGCAGTTGGTTCCAATTGCTTGGGAACTTTTGCTGGAGCCAGACACTCAGGTTGGTCATTTTGAAATTAAAACTAAAGGATAATAAAGCGAAATAATCTAATTATATTATATTCTGGTCTGGATTTTAGGTGAGCTCATGTGCAGCAGCTTTGCTAATTATGGCTGGAGTCAAAGTGCCTGAGCAAGTGAGAACTATGCTTCAAGCGGACTTTGAGCACCACAACCCCAACACCAGAATGAATGCTCTGCTACGATTCCAAGTGCTGTGGAAATGTCGTCATCAAGTATGGCCAAGAATGGAGGAGAATAGTTCCTTCAAGGCACCTCCACCAGGAATTGAGTTCACCTTGCCATCCCCAAGGTTAGCATGAATGATTTGTAGTGACTATGTTATTGTATGTAGTTAGAAAATAAGTTTTTACTTTTCCTCCGTTTTTTCAGAATTGGAGTTGAGTCTATTGCTGTTGTCGATCCACGTAAGTTTCTTAGTTAACAAATACATCTACAATATACGGAGAAATGCATCAGTTTTTTTACCTGATCCAACATTCTATGTTTTAGCATGGCTTCCACAAACCAAAGCAAAAGTAGAAGAAGTGACCTTAAGCCAAGATCCTCACGTGTCCAGAGTAAGAAAATTAGTACTAGCAATACACATTTATCCTTTAATATGATATACTTTATTATTCCTAACTATGTTTACACCAACTATCAACCTATGTCATCAATAGAGATACTTGGTCACTGCGACGAAAACAAGGAAAACGCAACAAGCCGAGCTGGTAAAAATGGCCCTGCAACAAGAAGAGGATAAAAAGAGAAATGAACGTGAGCAGTTTTTGATTACAACTGTTTCGATCATTCAACAAGCTTCGTACGAGCCAAGCCTTCACCACGCAGTTGGGGATGAAGAAGCTGATGAAGAAAATACTGCTCCTGTAAGCACTCATTGTAAAAATATTAAAAGTAATGTAAAATTTTTGCTACAATATTGGGCTATGAAAATTTGTAGGGTGAGAAGCCTACTATTGCCACTGTACCAACTGGAGTCACTTTAACAGCCACACAGCCAAGTGTTACAGTGACGGATGGGGTTACTGTTACAACAGGTAATGCGAATCCGATTATTTCACAAGTCTGTTTAAAATCTGACTGAACGGTCAGAAAATTGTTTTCATTCGATTCGCCTGATTCGATTACAATATAAATGTATTTATTTTTGAAAAGGGGTTGTGCTGACTAAAACCAACACGCCAAAGGCGCATGCAATGTTTCCTTCATCGCTGGGTTCAGCCGCTGTCTTCATTACTCAACTACTGGACGATCCTGCTGTAACGCTGGACGGGTGTGCAGTTTACGAAGTTGCCTATACAGTCATGTGGAATTGTCTGGTGGAGGACTCCTCTTTGTTTTTGCGATACGTTTTTGAGAAGTTGACACGCGGACGCCATGAGTTGATGTTTAAGGTTAGAAAACATTTTATTGATGGGGCATTAAAAGCATGTTCTCCCTTTGCTTGTCTCTGCCATTTAAGATTTGTGCAAACATGTTACTTCTCCATTAAAATGTGCCATTATAATTTGAATTAGGTTTTGCGGCATATTATCCTGTCAAAAATAATTAGTTTTGGGTTATTACGACTTTGGTGAGAGACTTGCAACTGATTTACTTAACCACGGTTTAAAATGTCTTAGGTTGTCCATAGTGTTCAAGGAATTATGTTCAAAGATTTAAAGCAGACTCTCAGGAAGGAACAATGTGATTCGTCCATCCTGTTAACTGCTAACGTGCCTGCTGCAAAAAAGATTGTTGTTCATGGTCCTTTTGGTAAGTAATAAGAATGCGCTAAAGCATTGGCTCACAAAATGTAGAGTTTAACCATTATCGAAGCTAATCATCAAATCTATATCTTTGTAGGGCCCGAATCAGGAGGAATTCCAACTCAGTTTCCAGTACAAGAAGATACCCAGTTCATTCAAATACTTCGTGAAGCTTACGACTTTTTCAGCATTGACGAGGAACATCACAAAGAGTATTTCCTTTGCGATCACAAAACACGTAAGCAGGTTTCAATTATAAAAGCAGTTTTACAATATGCTAATCACAATCCTAGCAAATATAATTTCAAATTTCAGATCAAATCCACAATCCGAATTCCTATGTTCGTGACTTCTACTTCTTTTCACGAGCTGCACATCCACAACTGAGCTTGAGCCACATGGCTCCTGATCATGCATACAATGCATTACAAAGACAGTCATTCATTTTGAAGTTTTTAGAAAGTGGAAAAGGTAAGTTATACGTTTATTTATTTGTTTGGACTAAAGTATAAAAAAAATGGCCGCTATTGTCCATAATTGTAATTTACTCTCCTTTGTAGTTACACTGACATGGGCAATTTTGAAGAATGTTGATCAAGTAATGCAACGAGTTGTATTTCTCCACGAGGAACTTATGAAACTACCATCTTTTCCAAGAAAGGCTTTGGAAACAGAAATTGACATTTGCAAGGGCGGGATGATGGGAAGGGTAATACCAGCCAATAATTAAACCTAAACATGTATAAGTTTCCATTTAGATTTATCACTTATTATAGGATTACGATGTATTTTAGGAGCTGCTTGGACTTGATGTACTGCACAAATTCATGTGGACTAAACTGATCACGAGAATGTTTGAAGCGATGACAGGCAACTTTGCGTATTCTGGTGATATTCATTTGTTCCTTAACGTCCTGAGTGGTAAGCCTGGACAAAATTGAATACTATAATATCTAAACGAATGTATGAATTGTATTTAACTTAATTTCTTTTGGGTAGGTTCTTTACTTGTACATTCGGAGGACGCAACGATAATACGTTATGTGATTGCAGCATTTATAAATGCTGCACAACAGTTTAAAAATATATTCTCAACAAATGGTTACTTGCTGGTGATGCCGCCATTATTGTTGACCTACTGTAATCATCAAAGCAATCCTTTGGGTAAACTATTTTAAAATACTATTCGGGACTCACCGCATCTATAATTGAGTGTCAGAATGAGTAGGTAACTTGTATGGTTAATTATAATGGGTTTATCTTGTTTGCAGTTACTGGATCCGTAGAATTTGCTGTGAAGGAATTTTATCTTCTACATCGAAAACCATTCGTCTTGCAAATGTTTGGAGCATTAGCAGCCTTACTAGATACAGATGAACAAGCACAGTATGGAGATCCAACAAGGGTGCCATCAAAATGTCTGTTTCGTTTATTGCTCTCACTGGAAACTCCGACGCCTGACCCCTTACACATAACTGAATTGATTCATGGGCCGCAACCACTCCGTCCACTTGACTTTTGTTATCACGATGACTCAGATGAAATTACGGTGCTGGATTGTATTTCAATGTGTGTATGCGTCGTTGCTTATGCCTCAGATTCTTTAAGGGGTCAACAAATGCTGGTAGGCAGATTTTCTGAAAATTTTCGCCATTATAAATTTATTTGTTACCTTTAAATCATTATAATCTTTCGATTTTAAATGTATCAATTTTGGTTTTTAAAGACAATTTTGGAAGCGGTGCTTCCTCCGTACCTGACCCATATTCAGACCAACAAGACTGAAGGAAAAACGGAACGAGACATTATAAATCACATCGCAGTGGCAATGAAAACTCTGGTTAATAACTGTGAGCCTTTAGCGAAGTAAGCTTTTCTCATTTTCTATAACATAAGCTATTCCAGTTTTCCAAGTATTCAATGTTAAATTATTGACTATTTTTTATTTTACAACAGAAATTATTCTGGACCTCAAATGTCTAGTCCAGCAGATCTAAGAGGTTCAAGCCAGAGAAACTACACAAGTAAAGGGGGGATAATGACACCTGGTTATGAATTTGCTGATGACGATTCTCATTCCAAATACATGAGTGATCCATCACGGAACAAACAAAGTGCTTATGATAGGGATATGCAAGATTCGGAAGTGATACGAGACGAGTTCCGTCGTCCCAGGGACACCTTGCTTTGTTTGGTTTCAGACTTTTATTCCAAGAGTTCAACACGCTTGCCTGAGCTTGCAAAGAAAGGTGGAGCTGAAGCAAAACCTGTAGAGTTGTTGGATTTGAGAAGTCATACGGTAAGTTAAATTTAAAACCATCGATTCACAGGCGAAACTGCTAGAATAGTTATTGTATGCGGATATATTTTTATTACGTTTCACAGAGGCTTGCAGAAGTCGCCATGAGCTTACTAAAAGTTAGTCCTTACGATCCCCCAACAATGGGCTGTCGTGGATTGCAAAAATATATGGTAGAAGTGTTCCCGTATGGCGAGTGGACACATGAAAGTTCTCGTACAACATTGACTGCATTTTTACGAAGGCTTGATAAAACCTTTGTGAAAATTTGCAAGAAGCCATCTATAAGGGTGAACCATATGAATTAAGCATTAAATTACCTATAAAAAGAAATTGTAATGAGTCTTTACAATACACTTGTAGCGTCATACTGATTGGGAGGCAGCTGCCGGGTTACTCAAGGGAATTTACCAAATGCTTTGGAGACATCCTCACATAGTTCATAACCAGCATTTAAAGTCTCTTATAACAACTTGTGAGGTAATAAATCCATATACATATTAACATTTTTATTTCCTGGATATAAGCCACACTAATTAAGTCAATTTGGTTTCCTTCACAGTGTTTGCTGATGGGAGAGGGCCAAGCTAGTGAGCTTGGACTGAGTACCGCCGGTCAAGCATTGATGGGAAAGATTCCTCCAACACACTTTTGCTCAACAGTTGTTCGACTTCTAGCTCTGCAAGTTCGAGCTTTAGGGGTAACCACTTTTCAATATTTATTCTTACTGTTTTATTTACTTTTACTGTACGCATAATTGTGGTTTTCTTAAAAACTAATGGAATTATGTATATATTAATTTAAAGGAAACCTATTCACTTGAACAAGCTTGTGGAGTTCAATACACCCTTACTACACCTCTGGACAAATCTGATGTGCTTTTGATGCATCTGCTCATTCCAATGTGTCTCAGGGTGGGGACTGGTCGTAAAGGTGATTTGAAAACATACCAACGAGAACCCTAAATCTCAAACAAAAATACTGAAAGACAACTTGTTTCTATGTTTTAAATTTAGCAGATGTGCCAAAAATGCGGAAGACTGACATTGTATACATTCTCAACGTTATATTGAGCAACCTCAATGTGGGAGGTCCCCGAATCAAAAGCACTGCAGAATCAAACAGTACATCAATTATCGGTGGAATTGGGGGAACATCTGGGGCGACGAGGTCTGGAAGTGTTACTGAACGGAAACTTAAGCAATCTACTAGTCAGATTGCGTTTTTAGGTATTTCCACTAACAATCTTTGGCATTTACTGGTAACAAATAACATAAATCTTTGAAACTCTGCAATATTTGTTTCTATTCAGGTTTAAAGATACTTTGCGTATGTTTTGATTCCGAACTGAGCTCGGAATGGCCCAGGACAGTAAAGGTTATCCAGGAGCTAGGTAATAGAGGGGAAGGTGGTTCTGCTCTCTGGGAATACCTAGAATTTGTAGTTACAGTTCGAAGCTCAATCTATCCTATGTGCAGACCACTGATCGCTTACAAGGTACATACTTAAATATTGTACTCTTATGTGGTTAATAAAATCCATACATGAGTTCATTATACTTCAAATTGCACTAAACTCTTGTGTATACTTAAAAGCTCTCAATACCTCCATCAAATGATCAAGAAAGATCTTACCAGTTTGTGATTCGTGAAAAACTGAAAGAAGTAGTGCTTCCAAAATGCAAAGGCCTTCTACTATTAGATCTTGCTCATCAAGTAAAACAGTTGAAAGAAGATTTGGAAACGCGAAAAGGTAAGTAAATGCGTCTTGTTAAATTTCCAATGATAGCAGGATGCCAACGAGTGGAAGTTAGAGGAATCAATTAACAATTATCGTTTTGTCAAAAAACTACATTGTACTTTGTTTCTCTCACACATTATCAGAAACTGAACTAAACAAGAGAAATCTGAATCCCGAAGCAAACGAAGCTAGCCGCAGGCCACGCCCTTCACTCTCTGAATTATTCCCAGGCTTAGCTGCACGCT
>JAHZNG010001484.1:0-18036 GCA_027744375.1 Orchesellides sinensis | reverse complement strand
TATGTCATAATTAATTATTGGGGTAAGTTGAGAACCTAATTATTTGCATGTAGTGGTCTTAGATAGTATTGTATCTAATAGTGCAAAAATAATTGAAATTTGAAATAGTCGCAGTTCAACCTCACCACTCCAATTGGAATGCCCTTTGTATAAGTTAAAACCTTACATTAGCTGCAAACTATTTTTGGAGATGAGCATTAAATGTAAAAATATGTTATGTGTATATGTATGTATAAATATGGAAATACTGAAATTACAAACATAACTATAAAACTAAATGTATAAGCTGCTAATTTAATGCTTATATGACGCGAAACCTAAAGTTGATTTTGTATATATGACTAAGTATTGGACATGTGTAAAATATAGCAAATCTGTAAAGGGCGCTGATTGAAAATAAATTAACCTACTTAAAAATACTTCTGAAACTGCGGTTATTAAATGAGTTATAACTTTACAATTATAAAATTCATACCTACTAGTAATTTACATTCGTATTTAGTTATTGATTTATTTTGTTAATAGGACATACAATATTTTTCTGATATGCAAATATTTATTTGTATTTATTGCTGAAAAAATAAAGTGGAAACCGGGTTGATTTGTATACATCATGATGGCAGGTTCAAAGTAGAAACGTAGTAAACGATAATAGGATAACAATAATAAATTTTTAAAATTTGGTTGCGTTTTCTACAAAATACAGAAAAATAGCAAGCAACAGTCAAGTTGGTGTACTTTTGGCATGCATAAATATTTATATAGTCAGCACGGGAGCTTAATGTATTGGTTTGTAAGACGCGATGCATACCTTAATCTTTAACTATTATAAATGTGAGTAGTCCAAGGTTCAGTTCGAGTATCTTGATCATGTGCCACTTGAGATTCTATCCGCTCTTAGATATCTTCATTCCAGCGAGAATGTAAACCACCCCGTTGACGATAGCCAAGAGCTGTTTCAAAAAATGCATGAAAATCATTAGTTCTTAGCATGTAAAGAGCTGTAATAGTTAATTAGCAACCGGATATTAGTGTGGTTATAGCTGTTTCTTACCCCTCCGAGAATGAAAGCTACAGCTTGGTATAATTTTATACATTTCCCTTCAACTGCATCTCCATATTTCTTGCATTCAGATATTTTATCACCCCCGTAATAAATTGCCAGTAGACCAGCAAATATCACACACACTCCTCCAATGTAGTGTCCAAGAGTATCCTTGTATGAAGTGTCAGCATATTACGATTAGGTAGGAAAAATTAAACTATTTGTATTTATATTGTTAGTCAAACATTACAATCGATTTTAGTCCCTTCAGATCCGTAAGGATGTTCAGAATCAAGCCAACAATGGAACCAAGCCACGCCAAAACAATGATTACGAAAAACATGATAGCTGCCCAATCACTACATTGGTCCATATTCTTGATACAAGTTGAACTCCAGCCAAATGTACTGTCACTGTAGAGGTGTAAGCGAGATTGGTCGATTCCGTATGATCCGATTCCGACAGTCACTACTCCAATACCCTACGTACAAAATTAACATCTGGCTCAGATTTGAAGAATTTTTAAAGTTCTTGACTGAGAATCTTATTATAAAATAAGAATAATTTATTGTACCACTGTTACAATCTTGAGGATTCCTGGAGGCGAGGTGATGTACCCTGAGTTACTCATTTTCTTAGTTTTCAAGGTTTATCCCGATGTACCCACAAGTTATCTTATCAGCAGCAACCTTCCTTCCGGTTTTCAGTCAGACTGCCTTTATTGCAGACAGCACAATGCAGATTTAGATGATTTACATTGAGAAAAGAGTGACGTGATTTTTTTAAATGTTAGTATGTAAAAAATTCACATTACAGCAGACATTTTGGTTGCCATCAGAAATGGGTGTGTCGGTTACTTTGCATTGACACACGGCATCATCCCCAGCTTATTCCGATCATCCCTTCCCCTTCTAATTTCATCCCGTTTATTAACGTCAGCTTCAGAATTTAAATGCAAAAATGGCACCAAAGGTTATTTACGGCTACTGATTAGTTGTATACCATGCAAGGTTTAAGAAATTATGGCAAATCTATGCTAATGATTGATGAACGAGTCACGTAAATGAATAATAAGAATGACCTACATGATACATGGCAGAGAACATCAAAACAAAAACAAGCGCTTTGGAAGCTTTTGAAATACTTGCTGTTTCATGGTGCCCCGAACATTGCATGCAGTATTCAAACTCTGCAGTGCTATACGCTGTTTTGTGTGAACCTATTTAAATACGTGTAGTGAAGTAGTAGTAGCAGTAGCATTTTAGTCATTATTGCCGTTGATGCCAAATTCTGGAAGAAACAATTTTTAAATTCCTGGAGAAGTCCTGGTCATTTATAACTAAAAAGGATTTTATAAAAAATGCAACAAAAGTTTACCAGTATGCGTGTCTTCTTTTAATAAGTTATATTAAAACATTTTTTTTCTTCATAAACCAAACTTGCATTGGAACTATATTTCACTCCAAATTCTGTTCCTTTCATACAATAATTATAAATTTTTGTGAATTATGCCTATAGGTAGTTTGACAGCAGTGAATCAATCAATCCTGTTTAAGCACTAAAGTTCCAGTGACGATGTAAACCAGCCCGTTGATGGTAGCAAAAACCTATGACAAAAAATTCAAAAGATTTTTGAAGTTTCCGGTAATAGAATTCTGATAATAACAAATGTAAACCACGACGAATTACGTTAAAAACGTAAAATGTGCTTTACCCCTCCAGCGATAAACACCTCAGGTTGGTATTTGGATCTTCTAGGTAATTTACAAAGTAGGCCATAATCGAATGGTTTATTCAGTTTAGCATGATATTTTTCAATACCATCACAGTTGAAGTCTCTGAAAGCCTGAGCTGCAAAAACTATGGCCATTATTGCAGCAATTAACATGAATACTCCGCCAACCAGATGTCCACTGAAGTCCTTTAAAATGTAAACACAAAATTAAACAGTTATCTGGTAGGATAACGGCAAATTTCATTTTTAATGTAATTCAGGATAATGTATTAATATTTACTATCATTGTGTTCATCCCTTTTTTCAGATCAACCGTGATAAACACAATCAGACCAACTATAGAAGCAACCCAAGACAGTACCACAATCATGATATAGAATACTGGTAGCAAATCCCAAGGACAAGGTTTAAAATCCGTATCATATTCGGTCTTATTCCTTGCTTTCACATACAGGTCCCTTTGCTGACATGATGCTTTCCGGATTGACGATTTCTCTTGTAAGTAAACGGAATTTCGGTGGGCATACCCACCAAGGCCAATAGCTATAAGTCCAATAAACTAGTTAGATAAGTTAACAAAACTTCATCATATTGAATCAATTTGGCATTTATTGACAATGCAATTACATTTTCAGAATGGTTTTATTTTATTACCAGTGTCCCTAATTTGGAAATCCCAGGAAAGCTAATGATGTACTTGATGTTCATCCCAATTTTTAATACAGAAGCAGTCTAATTCTCGTTAATCTAGATTTTGCTTGACAGACAAACACGTGATTTGTTGAACTTTCGAGTAAGTGTGCTTCTGTGGAATATCTAGGAAACGTGCAGTGATCATTGCTGATCTCAATCGCAAATGTATTATCTTTTCTGGACCGAAATGCAAATGCATTCTAATAAAAACGTATGACTTGATTGCCATGGCCCATAGGTAATGGCAAATGTAGAGCGATAAGATCATATAATCTTAACTTTTTGTTGCAAGGGTTGTCTTTGTCTTGTCTAAAACCATTAGTCTTGACGTTAGTTACAGTTTAAAAGGTGAACTATGGTAGATCTACGTACGAATTCGCTGAGCATAAATAAATCCTTCCTTACTATAAGTCAGGAAAAGTAACAAGTCCTTATATTCCGTTACAGGTATTATAAAATTGTAAGACAGTAAGATTGCAAGGCATATTTGCAGAAGATTATCCTTTTAAACAAAAGATAATTGGTTAAGTAAACAGAAGATTTGTGTAGAAATCTAAGTTATACACAAGGAAGCATTGAATTCTCATCAGAAGATAGTTTGCTGAATAATCCATATCCGTAAATAATATTTCACGTATATTTTACGCTTGGCACACTGAATACTGAAATACGGCCATATAACAAAATTTCTAGTTCGTTAACTGTAAACTAGGTTTCGATTCGATGAATGGATTCGCAGTTATTATTCAACCACAATACAACACACGCATTTAATGTTTTAATTTATAAAATCTCTGAAATCGATAAACCTATGAAATTGAATGTAATATTTCGTCTTTTTACTAACAGTGCTTAATAATGTTAAGATGGAGTGAGTATATGCGTATATTCTACAGTCCAGTCCTTAATGTATTCAAATAAAATTAAAATTGTATCTAAAGTCAATTTTAGTACTCAGCCACAACCTGTGTGGTTTTCTCTCTGTGTTTATTTCAAACAACAAACTAAAAACATCACTTTTTGTGTAACATTATCAACAACAACTTTTGTGTAAACAACTACCATGAGGTACTCTAGAGAGAAAGAGAGAGAGAGAGAGAAAACAAGAGAAAACAAACTTTTACAAGAGAGAAAACAATTACTTAATCGCTTAAAGGATGTTTTTTTATCTTCGAAATTAGAAGCACAAAATGACTAAATAAAAATTGCATTTTATCTGCAAAAATAAAAACGTTCGATAAAAAGGTTTATTAACGTAGTACACGCAAAAGGTTGCGTGCATTTCAGCAGAAATATTTCTATTTTGTGATATAAATTCCATGATTAACTTTGTTTTACAGCAGAATTGTAATGATCTTCTGGTTTCGACTTGCGTTTCAGTGGGTTTAAAAATATTAATTATGCAACAATTCGTTTTTCAAAAGCAACACGGATATCAGTAAGTTTCAATCAATTTGTAAGGAAAGGAAAACCTTTTTTGAACTTCGGAGCTTTTAATACTTTAAGTCTAGTACATACGGCGTTACGACTAATCTGGTCCGTTAGAATAGCAGGTTCGTCCTAAAAGACACCTTGTTCCTATCCCTGTATTTTAGCCGTTTTTGCTGGAAGTAGGGATTGCATTGGATAAGTATTTGCCATGCATTCGATGAAAGTTATTTCTTACCCTTCGCCCTTTGACTTTCCTATATTACTTTGAAACTTATTAAACAATGTAGTCATTCAAACCATTTATCAGGGAATACAGTAGTATCGAGCGAATTGGGTTCGTCTTAAGATTCGTAGGTTTCATAGGAATTAAACTGATTACTTAACCCGCCCAGCATCATCTTATTTTATCTTTAAAAATAGTTTGGTTGGTTTAATGTTTTCTGTCATTTTAAACAAATGATTTTATTTCATGTTCAGCTTAAGATATGAGTTAAGATTTACAAAGAGGAGCATCTAATAAAATTACGCAAACTATCTTTACATTAGAGTAAATTTTTAAAGTAAATTCCTGATGCATCTTTAAATCATATTAGTGCGTCCAGTAGTTATCTAAATCCACGTCCACCAGAAGTCACAAGACACCAACCAGTTAGCCTCCTCCTTAAGTAAAAATACAATAATTTATTTCATACATACATTCATTCACACCATTCATACAATACAACATTTATAGTATGTATTTAGAAATAATTACCACTTAATGCGTTTCAACTTGCCATTAATCATATTTATTAAACTGCTGATCAAAGAAAATCCACGTTCTTCACCGTTCCTAGCATATAAATTCCCAGGGGGTAGGTACCACGGAGGAGGCTCCTCCATCTTCCAAACCATATCCAGTTTTATAGCCCCTTTTTTTATGGATATCCAGTCAACACTCGAGAAAAATTACAACCGTACAATACTCTAGTTTCCTGTAAAAACACAATAAAGCGAGTTGGTTTGTTGCATATTAACAACGTAACGCTAACGGTGGTAGTTCAAAAATTATTACCTAAGTATATAAATACATAATACATAAATCACTCAATCGATTTAACTTAAGTTAAATTTATTTTTAAAGTACTTACCCAATAAAATTAAGAATATTCAGAGAAAATGTAATGCAAAAGGCGGATTTTGGATTTCTACTCTCAGTCTCAAATAGTTTTTCTATAAATACTTTTATCGGGTTGTTCTTAGTACTTAAGTTAAATTTATTTTTAAAGTACTTACCCAATAAAATTAAGAATATTCAGAGAAAATGTAATGCAAAAGGCGGATTTTGGATTTCTACTCTCAGTCTCAAATAGCTTTTCTATAAATACTTTCATCAGTTTGTCCTTAGACTATACCCTTCTCAATCTCAATATGATAACTGTCAAAATCATATACCAATTCCGTAGCTAAAGCTAAAGGAATTACAAAATGTATTCAGCCACAGCCGGCTCTGCTGCTCGTAAAATATAATGCATTTAGCAAGCAATAAAGAATGTGTATTTTTTAACTTGATTGTAAACAACGAAGAGCAGAGCAAATACGCAGAGAAATGTACAACATAAACTGAAATGAACACATGCTTATGCAGATACATGGTGAACATAATATATATAAAAAATAGGGTAGGGGTACATAGGTATGTGGATATGTTATGGATATGGAAAGAATGAATTATGGAAAGGTGTTGGATAGAATACAAGATGGATGGATATTTTATGTGGCACGTTGTTGCTGAGCTAAAAACATTTTTGTTCGTTTCATATGTTATGGTTATGTTTTAGGTAGGTTTTAGAATAGTTAGAGAAAGTCGTTTTTATATAGTGACAATAATTATGCTGTTTTTAGTTGCAATGATAATTGTGACACCAATTTTGTTGGCTGTCATTTACTTTTTTTACAACAATGGATTCCGCTACTTTGGAATAGACAATAGACACAAGTAAGGAATGAATGAATGAAGGATAAGGTTTTTGTATTTAAAGGAGATGGAAGATTTTATAAGGGTAGGGATTACTGACTTGTGTATGGCTGATATATGTATATTGTAACTTTTTACATAAGGTTCTTTGCCGAGTTCCTCAAGGACTTTCCAGTGTTTTACAATGGGCGTACGTATGAGTATAAGAAGAAGTTATTTGAGCCGTTGCAAGATATCCAGTCTAGTGATCTAGAGTTGCGCAAAGTAAATGGGATAAGGATACTGGAAATTGGGGCAGGGAATGGTATCGGAAGAAAGTTGATGAGTTTATATGAGTTATTTAGATGAGAAAGAAAAAAGGTTAATTAAATGCAGGAGGTTTTTGGGATTTTAGGTGCCAACTTGCAGTTTTTTCCTAAAAATGCTAAGCTCATTGTAGTGGACCCCAACCCATTTTTTAGTGAGGATCTGCAAAACAACTTGAAGAAGGTAATTAAGCTAAAAATAAAACCTACCTATATGGGATTTTAACAATTGTATACTATAAGTAGAAGTAAAGGAGATGGATGTAAAATATTATTTGAATTTTGTAGAATTCCCACGTGGAACTGGAACGGCATGTGATAGCTGGTGCTGAGGACATGAAAGATATTCCGTCTAATTCTGTGGATGTGGTTGTGTCAACAATTGTATTGTGCAGTGTCAATAATATCCCACAGATTTGCAAAGAAGTCAGACGAGTCCTTACACCAGTAATTTACTTAACTTGAATTTGTTCGGAAAATCAAAAAAGCATAAAAAAGCTATTGAACTTGGTAACAGCTAATAATGCATTTCTTCTAGGGAGGAAAATACTTTTTTATGGAGCACGTAGTAGATGATCGTTTTTCGATCCTTCAGCTTGCCCAGAAATTTCTTTCATCAATTGGACTGTTCCAATTTTGCTTTGATGGATGTAGAGTGGACAAAGATGTTCAGAAGTACATGGAAGAAGCTGGATTTGCTTCGTTGGACTTAAAAAGATTCCGATTTGATGTAAAAGGAGTACCACTTAGCTTATGGGGCGTTTACTTCATTGTTCCTCATGTTTACGGTGTTGCAACGACTCACAAATAGTATACAAAAGTATTCTGCATTATATTAGAGGAATTTTGAGGAGACAGAATTTTTCAATACAAGTTAAGAGACCTGAAAATTTTGTGATGTTCATACTAAACTAGTAAGCTTTAACCAGGAATACCAATTGATGAGTAACCTGTAATTAACAATGCAATTATGTATTTATACTTACACAAACGAAAGTAAACGAAATAATTGTGAAATAGTACAATAATTAATTAAGCATTGATTTTTGGCTTTCAAAAAATGCAAAAGTTGGCATGTTCATTTTATTGTTGCTTTTTTGTAATGCTCCTAATAGTCGCCGCAATATAAACAATATTTGACTTTGCTAAATTAATAGTATTTAATAACTAGTGCGTTCCCAGAATGTGAAAAAATGTTTTGAAAGGTGCACTGGAGTAGTGTGAACACACATAAATCTTTAAAAAGTTTCCCTATAATTCCCACAGGAGGTAATAAGCTTAAGATCCAAGAATTGAAGTTAACCTTTTCGCTTGGTTGTCCAGCAGTAGTGGTTCTAGTGGTAGCCGTGGCCATGTCCGTGACCGTGCCCTCCGTGGTGTCCATGGTGACCATGATGTCCATGATGTCCGTGGCCTGTTGGTCAAGATTAAGAAATGTGATAAGTTTAAAGTTCCAGCCTGCCTTCCAGTAAGTTCTCCAGTTAGTAATGGGAGCTACTTACCATGCCTTCCATGGTGGCCATGGTGACCGTATTTCCCGTAATGTTGATTATGTCCATGGTGACCATGGTTACCTGGTAAAATTAAAACGGATTTTAAACTTACAGTAAACTAGATACACTTACCACGTATCCATATTTTACGAATTCAAGTAGTATTTTAAGTATTCTACCGTGATGCCCCTTGTATCCTGCAAATTACATAAAAGAACAGTGTCAGCAACAAAAGCGTTTCCAAAATTTGAAATTTAAACAATTATTATCATAGTTTGTTTTTTAAATACCTTGGTGGTGATCTCCATATTTCCCTCTGTGATGATGTCCGTGATTTCCTAACAATTAAAATTAAAGGGTATTAAAATTGTTATCTTTAACTAATCAGGAATACCTATGCTAGTTCAGAGTCACAGTTGATAACAGGTTATTTTAAGGCTTGTGCGAACTATTCATTTTCACTCGTTCCTATGCACATCTCTGGTATCAATATTGATGTGCAGAATAACCCTTTCTTTGTGATTCCAGGGGAATTTAGCAGCATTCCCGTAGCAACAGGTTAAAATTAGCAAGTGCATTTACCTATGTGTATGGGTGCATGAAGCGTACAAGCACTAGCTCTAATGGAGCGTAAAATTCATTTTACCCAAATGCATGTACTGGTCTCGGCAGAAATGTCCCAATAATAGCTAAGTAAGTTAATTTGGTTGATATTTTTACCGAGTCCGAGTTAACACCAAAATTCTAATGGATAAAAAATATTACGTTCCCGATGATCCACTTTTTATTTTGTGGTTTTTATTTCTCCCATGCGCATGGAACTTAAATGTCTTCTAACTGATATATCAACTGAATCCCAACGAAAGACGGTTAATTCAATAGAGTTAGGCTTTAATTAACGCAAACGTTGCAAGCTTTGATTTTTTACATTGCACTGCAGGAGCGCACGGATATTTGGAACTTGAGCGGTGAAACCGCTTTCCGATTCATGTTTTTTAAATGCAGGAACCGACTGATTTGCTGATCAGTAGTACATTTATAAAAAGCAACTTGTTCTACTTTTACTAATGGTGTATTCTTTAAAATAATAATTTCCAACAATTCAAAGCAACGTCTGTCTAAATACCATCTACCAGCTAAAGGCTTCCTATTAGAAGAAAGGGTTATTCTGATCGATAACCAGTAAAGCTCAAACCCTTATTACGGAGTTTCCCAGAAAAACCATCCAACTATAATCTCTTGTAGGTTTTTGAACTTGTAATGCCATATTAATTTGTAATGTTTAATGAGCTTACCGTAATGATTTCCGTGATGGCCTTGGTTGTGATGCTATACAAAGTATATTTTAAACAACAATTAGAGACTCATTTAATATATGACAAGATTTCTCTAAGTTAGCAAATTTTTCCGCGTGAGCTAGGAAAATTTTCCATGTATTTAAATGGCGAGGATTAAAAGTTAAATACTCTGACCCTTTCAGAGAAAATTTCAGAGCGTTTTTTTGGAAAATGTAACGAACTATAGCCACTTTAAGCTCGTTGTTACACAGTACGAAGATTTACAAATTTGCACAATGTAAAGTAACATATGTAGAGGAACCTCAAAAACAGTTTCAAACTTAAATGTTTCTTCATTACCCCTCCATAATACTTCTTTCCATGATGGTCCCCGTGATGTTGATGGTACTTGCCATATTTTCCTATTAATTATAAATTAAAAATTATATTGTAAAAAATACGCTAGACATCTTAAATACAAGGAGCTGTTCCAAAGTCTTACCGTGATGTCCATCATCGTGGTGAGAATCGTAAAAGTGGTGATTCTTTTTGTACTCATCCTTATGGTACTTGTTGTGGTACCCTGTGCAATTGAAAGAAACAGTTTAAAACATGGAATGTGAAGGGTTATAATATGTAACAAAAACGTATTCAACCGTTAGGATTCTACTTGGTACTTCACAACTAGGTTTTGGCTAATAACAAACCAACATTGCAGATCCGAATGTTTCATTGTAAAAATAAAAGACTTTTGCTGTAAAAAGCTGTTGGTGCAATTTTCCAGAAATTAAGCAGGAAGCCTTTGCATCTCTATGTTCGGAAGAAATCAGATATAGGCATCCCTACCTTGGTTGTCAATAATATACATATATTTATGTATATAATCTTGTAAAATCTTTCATAAAAAGAGTGAAAATATTAGGATTATTGATTTGTAGAAACAACCAGAGACGGGAAATCGTATGCTTTCGAGATAAAAATCTAAAGTAAACCTATAGTAGGTTTTCCTTAAATATTGCAAAATTAAGGATTTCGGTAAGCTGAATCAAAATATTTACCTTAAAATTTACTTGTGAAAAAGCCTGAGAACCCTAAGTCTTGAGTTTTTTAAAATCACTTTGTGCGTTAATCAGTTAATTTATAACGGTGAATTATGTTTTGAAGTCGCTTACCATGGGTGTGGTGCCCCTTCTTATGATGACCATGTCTTCCATGGTGTCCCCCGTGATGACCTACGCATTGAATAATAATTAAGGTAACATTAAGATAACTACATTAACTTCGAATAATTTCTTTTGAGACTTCAGATTCAGAATTTATTAAACGTACCGTGATGTCCATGATGCTTTTGGCCGTGATGCTTCCTGTAAATTTGTTTTGAATGGTAGTATGTTTAAATAATAATAAAATTTAAACGTTCAAAAACAATGACGGCCCTCAGTTTAGCTTCTTAACTTACCCGCCGTAATGATGATGGCCATATTTCCCGCCGTGCTGTCCATGATGTCCTAGAAGCATTTAATTGTGTTAATTATTAAATAATCAAATATTTTTAACACTAACTTGCAACATCCGGTAATTAATTTATTAAGGTACGTACCTTTGTAATGGTCACCGTGATGATGCCCATGTCTGATCATTTTTAAAAGACAAAAATTTAAGTTATTGCAATAAATCGGACACAATCATGCATTTCATTAGTAGTTGAAACAAAGCCCAGTTCTAGATAATTTTACCTTCCATGATGGTGACCTATGGAGGGGAAAAAATACGAATAATTAGCATTAAGGAAATTATTTTGAGTTTGGAACATTTATGAACCAATCATACAAGGGTGAATTGGAACGTACCATAATTGTTGTGATGTCCGCCGTAACCTTTATGTCCATGATGTCCTAAAGATAGAAAAATTATTTAAATTTACTCAAGTTAACTTAAACTTTACTCCAATTTTACAGACAAAACGTAGAAGTAGTATATACTGAATGATTGAAGTGATCAATATTTGAATAATATTTTATCGATGAGTTATACCGTGATGCCCTTTATGTCCATGGTGGCCGTAATGATCTCCTACAATAATTCGGACAAGTTTTTAATTAATTTACATCCTTACAAAACATTAAACTTGTATTAAAGTCATAAAGCGAGCATTAAATGTACCATGATGATGTCCTCCATGCCCATGGTGCCCGTATCCATGATGCCCTGCCGCAGTTTCCAAATCTGGCACGCTGGCGGCGTTAAAGGTACTCGCCAGAGCAAGTTGACTTTCCTGAGGAACTGCATCCCCACCACCCTCCCCCACTTTCATACTATTACTAAGGACTAGAAAAGAATTGTTGACAGCAGCCGCTGGAGCGTACGACGACGAAAGTGTAAGTAAATCCTCATCTTGTTGACTAGCTGCCACGTCTGAAGAAGGAGGTAACACTCCCCAAACTACTTCACCCACTCCTCCACCATCGCCATCTTTCTTATCACCTCCTCCATACACATTCGGAAGTTGTATGCTAAGGAGGAGCATGGAGGAAGCGGACGCTAGTATCCACAAACTGGACAACTTATTTCTGTTAGAATATGACATTCTACTTCCAGATTTCTTTCTGCTTCTTTTATTATTAGAGCTACTACTCCGCGTCCAGGCTGCTGATGAGGTGGTCATCTTCTCCAGCAGAGTCCTGGAAGGACCGTGGCACACTTGAGCACTTGTGGAATTATAAACCTCCGATTTTTAATGTTCCTCTTTTATGTATTTTAGGAAACAATGCTACTTTTTTAAATTTTATAAATTCTCAGACGATTCTAAGACATGATGATGCCTTTGCTTCATGTCTCTCTTAGGCTGTTTGGAGGTGTCTGACTATTATCAACTTTCTATTTTCTCTATTTATATCAACTAAACTTTTTCAAAAGTCACATAAGAATTTTTAGTTAAGAGCATATTATATTAAGGCACGTTCACTCAAATAGATCCAATCAGTATAAATTCTGCATACACACTTGTATTGCCCAACTTGTTTCATGTCATGCCAAGATGTGCAACAAAGTTTGCATGTAAACAGGTATAAGTTTAGGATACAAATTTTAAAGAGGTATTACTAAATGCATTATAAAATTATGCATCATAACCAAAACCCAATCATACCGTTCTTCCACATTTTACAGGTAACATGGCATTACTTCCTTGATTTTTTTGGGGAAGATCATGATTATTTTATGTCTCAAAGTTTTGTTACACATCCATCCATTTATCCGCTCCACATATCCATCAAACACACTTTTCCCCATGATGCAATAAAGTATTTACGCATGTTTTTGGTTATAGGAAATATACTAAAAATTGTGGTTTGGTTTTGCACTTTTTGTTTTCAGTGTTGCTGATTGACAACTCGATGCAATTTGTGATTTATTATGCAATTGCAATTTTAAAAAAAGTGGAAAACGAGAGCAAATAAATGCCGATTTTGTTTGGCGTTTTTATTGTGATGTAGATTATTATTATGCAATGAAAATGAATTTTGCACTTGGTGATCTTTGCATTTTATATAATATAAAACGTATCCGCTTAGGTAGGTATATCTTCCTCCCTCCCCCACGTTCATCTGTGGTTTCGCAAATGCACATTTTACCTAGATACCTACATTTTTCCTGAAAGTGAAAAAAATGTGAAGTGAAGCATTTCATATTGTTATTGTATGTAAAATGGTGTCTAGCAGTAGTAAGTACTGCTGACTTACACATATTTTATGCGGTGACAAATCGTAAATCGTAAGTGTGCTCGACTTTTTCTGTGGTTATCATCAATAATTGTAGGCAAATTATCCGCTCATTAAAGATGTTGTTGTTTTGAAGTCCTCTGGCGAAGTCGTCCAGATTAACCACAGCGAATTCATGCACTTTTAGGAGTATGGGACTGGGCTGGTTTGGGCGCAAGGAAAACAACATATTTGTAAATAGTTCAATATGCAACAATATGCTTATATTATGTAAATTTTTAATCTGTTTTTTATGGTGTGATCTATATTTTGAGTAATCACAGGAAAAATTATAACATGGCTAACATAGATATATTAGTGCAACCAGTTTTTACTGTACATAAAGAAGTTTAGTTTGAGGATTTATGCTTCTTGATTAAGTTTACCATGTACACATTGTCATCCTTTACCTTCTTGTCTAACTGCAATTCATAAAAAACTGCTTTCACGCTTCAATAAATTCCCTTCAAGAAAAAATCAATTTTGCAACGCGCTAACTCTAGCAAATTCAGCTTAAAATAGCTTGTGAATTTTTGTGTGTAAATGCAAAACTATAAAACGCATGTAGGTATTAAGGAAAATTGGGAAGGTAGTTAATGAAGCGATTGATTGGCTGTAAAGAAATGTTACTCAATCAATAGTCTACAATGGATATTATGACAGGGACAGTAATTTGATATGCACATACATAATACAGGTATGCATTAAATGAGCACATCATCTGCATCTCATCAAAAGTTTTCATAGTCACGTGTGCATCACAGGTTTATAATTGTTACACATAGTGTTAGAACAAAAAATATGGTGAAAGTAAAGAATTTAATTCTAATTTAAATCACATGTTACCAAATTTTTTCTCATGGGATTTTGGTAAAGAGAAATTTGTATTATATTTGGGTACTTAATTGCAGATGAAAAATGCATATAAAATAAAATGTAGATTATAACGCTAGCATTTTATTGTGGTCAAAAGTTAGCTTAAAACTGACCTATGCTTGCAAAATGTTAAAGACCCATCAATATAAATAGCATGATTATTATGCAGTGACAATATTATTTGGTTCGGATATGATTCATTAATTTTTATTGTTGATAACTTTTTACACATATATAGTACAATAAAATGTGGATAATATACTATATAACTATATACATTACACTTAAATAATATTTAAGGCATTTTAAAGTAATATGTTTATGGTGCCAGTCTGTCAAAGACTATATAGGTTCTTTTTGTGGTTTCGCATTAAATAAATCCGTAAACTTCATCTTAATTGCTGTTGACCAGAACAGGTTAAGTGTATTCTTTATCAATACCTGCTTGTGATATACGAAGAAACATTTGTAATGTGAGATGTTAATTGTGGACTTTTCTTTGGTAAACTTCTGCAATACAAAGTTTCTTCATGTTCTAAGATTTAACGTATATTTAGTTAACCAGGCTAAATACTACGAAAACCTTTATATCTGAAGCGGTACTTTATTTGTAATAGTGCACATCTCTCAAAATTATATTTGCCTAAACGATATCCATAATATATACATCACACTCACTCGAGGTGCTTATATGTATTACGCATACAGAATTAAAGATTGTATATTTAGAACACATTATGTGACACGTGTTGTAATTCAGGATAGTCTATTCAAGATAGATAATGTCATGTTAGTTTCTTCCTTTTCTAAATTTTAATTAGCAATGGTGTAATTGAAAATTTGACTGGCAATGTGTGTCTAAGAAATGCCACACGATATCAACACGTACAATTGCAAGTAAATACATACTTTTATATGCCTACATATTCACCAACAAGCCAACAATCATCGAAATTCATTCCTTAATTTCCATCTTATTTCTAAGAACTGAAAATTTACACCTGTAAAACGTTTTAAAACAAAACAAGAAGTTTGCCGGCACTCGCTATAATTTCAACGCCAATTTCAATGGAAACAACTTGAATGTAATTTGCGCGAGATAAAGTTTGTGACACGAACAAATTCTAAGATTTGCCTAAAAACTCTTTTGCATAGGTGCAAATAAATGCATTTTTTCTTTGGTTTTTCCATAAAATTTTACATTACCATATAAATTAATTATTGTAGAACAGAAAACTCAAACCCTCCGCAGTTGTAGCATACGTTTACCTGGTAAATGTATATTAGATATATATTGGATTGTTAAATTTAATTAGTTTATCTAGCATGAGACTTGCAGAATGGACGACCAGCTTTGGCAAAGAAACTTTGTCCTTCCAAATTCTTTTTGCAAGCCTGTATCAAACAAAATATAAAATTTTCAGATTTTTTAAAATTAATAAAAAAACTCGTGGTCAATTAGCAATGCTTGAGTAAATTTTTTTAATACTTACCGCACAGTTAAAGCATTGTGAGTGATAATTTTGGTTCATTGCCTCTACCCATCGATCTCCTGCTTCAATGGGGAATCCACATGCATAGCATTTGGTTGTGAACAACTCATTCCAATCTAAACACATAAAATCCAATACAAATTTTTTAGTTATATTTGAATCTCAGTTTTGTGGAGTAAATAAAAAATGTAGTTTTGTTAAGTTATGTTATGATTAGTTTTATTGTGTTTCAAATAAATTGTAAAAAATGTCTCGTTTGTCACAACTACTTTAAAAATGCTGATTGCTGATTAAATTGCGTGTGAGCTGTATATAATGATACTACTATTGTTAACATTTCCTATTAAAACATTAAACATACCGGCATCACAATATGGATCGAGTTGGCTGTTATGAACGGGCCACTTTACAAACATATAAGCATCAATCATTTTTTGTGATAACCTTTTTGGATAAGACTAGAAAACGTAAAGACTATGAAAAAAGATAAGCAAGCGGAAAGCAGAAATCTACTACAAAGAACACAAAAATATATTTCATACTTGGAAAATAATATTATAAATTATATTTTGGATTTGAAAACGTGTATTTCTTACCGAATTTGTGTTTGGCACGCGCTGCAAATTGCAACTCTTGGTCCAGGCTGAGTCAAAACACCCTTTCCCCTTCTTGGAAGGATAGACAATGATTGGGTCTTGGAGCCCTTACCGCCTGCACCCATGCCACCACCTGGGGCTGTTGGAGCTGGTGCAGGTGCTGGAGCCGGGGCGGGTGCAGCTGGACGTGGGATAGAAATTGGAGCAGGGGCTGGTGGTGCTGGGGCTGGTGCCATAGATGGAGGTGGGATAGTCTGTTGAACCAATGGTGGAAGAGATACCGGGGCTGGTGCCTGGGGTGCTGGAGCAAATTGTTGCTGTGGCTGCTGCTGTTGTGGTTTGCCCGCTGGAGCAAGCAATGTGCTCAATGGCTTGTAAGGCACTTGTGGTGCCTTAAACTTTGGCGCTTGCACTGGCTTAAACTGCTGCTGTTGACCTTGGCTCTGTCCGAATACGGAGTAGCCAGGCTGAGGTGCGGGAGCAGGGGCACTCGGTGGTGGTACAAATTGTTGAAGCAAAGGCTGTGGAGCTGGAGCCGCTTGTGGTGCGGGTGCACTTGGAGCTTGGGCAAATGTTCCTGGTTGTCCTCCTGCGCCACCTGCAAGTTCTTCCGTCTTTGGTGGCCAAGCAACACGAACTCCACCTCCAGCTTGTTGCTGAGTTGAAGAAGACACTGTCTTTGTTTCTGAGAAGCTGGAGCTGTAGCTCTGCTGGACGGACTCGTAGCTGGAAGAGGACATCTGCTGAAGAAGCCCACCTCCTGGTTGCTGCTGTTGCAAAGGCTGCATTTGCTGAATTTGCTGACGTGGTGACAGAGGCGGCGCGCCGTATCCTGATCTGGAAAGGGGAGACCTCGGTGCGGTCACGTGGCTAACTCCGCTGGATGGAGAATGCTGAAACAATAAAATTTAATATTTGTATGAAACATTAATAACTACCATCAAAAAATACATTTTTAATCATACATACATGGAAGGGAAGAGGAGCCATCTTTGACGCATAAGAATCCACGCTTGGAGACTGTGGTCGGATGTTAGTGTAGCTGAATGGCTTGGGTGGAGCAACCGGTGCAAATGATGGCTGAGCTGGTGCAGCAGTTGGCGCTGGTCCAGCTCTTTAAAAGCAAAAATTTAAAAACAAAATACTTTTTAAAAGAAAAAAGCAAAGGAATGTAAAGATGGCTTATTAACCAACTAACCCAAATTGGGAAGGAGCGGTGGGTGCTGCACCGGGTGGCACAGTGTAAGGCTCAAGTCCAGGTGCTGGTGGATTAGCTCGTGCTACAGTTTTGGCATGCACATCACAATACAACTTGTTGTTGATGTTGTAGTAGCCAACGTTCTTCAGACTCTGACCGCAAGTGTTGCACTTGAAGCA
>JAHZNG010001483.1:0-22728 GCA_027744375.1 Orchesellides sinensis | reverse complement strand
ATTGCTTGGAACGGGTTTTTTAGTGCAAATTAAAATTTTAATATAGACCTTATATATCTACGGTGTTCTATAATCTCAGGTTATAATGTCTTTTCCACCACCAACCATCAAAACTGCACTGGCACTGTATGTAGATAGGATGGGGCTATATATTCTTATTCTATAGCAACTAGATTGGAAATTGTAGTGGAAAACAGACAAAAGGATTAAAAGGTGACAAGAATGCATTCAACATTTAACTATCCATAAGGAGGGATAATCCCTGGAAGTTGCCTCCACCGCCTATATTTACTTTCCTGGCTTGGAGGCTACCACGAGCATTTCAACCTAACAGTCAAAAAATTTAAAGAACTTCATGTGATTACCACAACATGGGTGACATTTTAATACAGGGAGCTCCAAACGATTCATCGCATAGAGTCTTTCGCTACATTCTTAAAATTGGAAATCTTGAGCAAGCAATCCAAGTATTTCGAGACCTGTTAGGTATGAAAATATTCAGCCACGAAGAATTCGATGATGGCAGCCCTGATGGTGTAGAAGTTAGCTACGGAGGCAGGTGGTCACGCACCACTGTTGGTTTTGGAACAGGGACTGACCAGGTCTGCCTTCAGCTAACTTTCAATTATAAAATAGAAAAATACGTACGTGGAAATCATCTCCAGGCCATTGAAATCCAACTCGCTGACACAACCCAACTTGAGGAGGCTGGTTTACCAAAAGAAATCTCTCGTGGGAGCTTACTTTACGTTTTAGATTGTAATGGATACAGAATAGAAGTTGTCAAAAGTCCAAAAGGGAACAACTCCATAAGTCGAATAATTTTTAATTGCGAGGACCCTATAAGATTGTCTGGGTCAACGATTCGATTTTGGACAGAATGTCTGAACTTCCAAGTAGTTACATGGGCCACTGACATAGTCCATGAGGATGACGTAGACTCCGCGCCCAATCCACCGCTCTGTTTCCGACTGTTCTGTAGGAGATGCCTTCGTCGGGTGAAGAGACAAAGCATACTTAAACAATTGCAGGATGGTGAAGAGCCTTACGTTGAACTTCAATATGGGAGCAGTTCAAACTTTATTCTGAGAATCCAAAGAATACCAGTAGGCGTGGAATTCAATTTGGGGACAGGGCATGAGCGCCTAGTGCTAACATGCAAGCAGGAAGATATGAAAATCATTAGCGATAATGTAAAAAGTCGTGGCAAACTGCATGGAGGTTTTGAATCAAAGAAGTCTTTTCAGCTAGTTCCTGGGAGATCCGATCTACTTGGCATTGTGGCAAGCGATCCTAATGGGCTGCAAGTTTGTTTTTATTGCGATGATGACTTAAAGCAACTTTATGAAATCCAACTTGATGCTGAGTCGGTGTTACTACAGAGTATAAATGAGTACAAGAGAGTAATGCACGGGAAGAGGTCCAGTGGGGGAGGGTAAATTTTAATTAATTACGTTCTTTTACAAATGTTTCAGTCTATTATAAAATACTAAAGTAGTGTTTGTTGACTACATAGGGCCGTAAGATTCTACGTTTGAATGTGACTTGGAGGAACAAATGCATGGCTTGCTTGTAATGAAATTTGTTGGAGATGTATACAAAATGTGACACCTAGTGAAATACCTTCTGCTAGCTGGAACTTTTGTTCGATCAAACTTGCCGTATGTAATGCATATTTCTGATTCCGGAAGCAGTACAAGTCCGTAGAAAGAATCAATGTGAAGTTAGTTATAGGCTTGATACCATGTACAACATCTGAATCTTAACAAATCGTTGGAATTGTCGTGAATATTTTTGTCGACTAAACTAAACATCTAACGGTTTCCAAGATGCTGACAATGGTAAGTCAGGTTTTAATGCTTTAATCTGAAATTGGAATATTAAGCGGATGTTAAAGTAGTAAGCTAATATCTTAATGAACTGTAATAGGAAACTCCCGTGGCAGATGACATCGTTAAGCGTATTCAGTCCCATAAGGGTGTCCAAGGAGTGATCATCACAACAATGACAGGTAATGTAATTATGAAAGTATAATTTTGTGATTTTTATATTCAGTATACGAAGAAAGTAAGATTTATCTGTCAAAACTGTGTATTTATTGCATAAAGGCACTCCAATAAGAAGTACTATGGATAATACGTCAACTGTACTCTTTGTTGGCAGACTCAGGACATTGTTTATGATTGCGTCCTCAATGGTACGTGACATTGATCCTCCTGACAGGCTTCTGTTTTTGAGGATTCGGACAGTTAAGTATGAGATGATGCTGAATTCTAATACAGGTAAAATTAAGGAGATGCTAAGTTTAAACGGAATGAAATAATATGTATACCCTGTCTTCATCAGTCCTCGAAAAAAAATGCCAAGGTGTGTTTTATTTTTCAGGTGGAGATTATATTGCCATTGTTATTCAGAATCCGAACGAAGCTTAAATAAAACAACCATATGAAATTACCAGCTCTTCTGGCATGTTTCAAATTGTGAAGGAGGTCGATAAATAATGCATAGATATTGATGTCCAGTAATGGCAACATTTTCGTTTTAGCCTATCATTATCAGAACCCTCAGTAATATTTACATAGAATGTAAAGCCTATTACCACTGTATACAATAGGGATAGGGATCTATATCTGTTCTATATGCCATCATAAAGTTCTGTTTCTCTCAGAAACATTTAAAGTTCAATTATCGTTAGTTTGTAATGGTTTTGACAGTTTTGTCAGGTAGTAAAATCAGTTTATTTCTTAATACTGTAATAAAATCGAAAATTCCTATGAACTCCATTAATTTGGTCATTAAAATAAAAATAATTTAAAGTTGTTAAACTTGATAGGTCCTAATCAATCTAGAAATGTGGTGAAGATACAAAGAAAGTTGGTTTCTTAGTTTTTGGTCGGCAGAAATATGGAAACGGAATTTATGGCATAATCCATTTTATCCATTCTTTCACAGACACTCTAAATGATATAGCCACTAAATAAATGATAAAGCACTTTTATGACTGTAAGCCATTTCGGTTTAAGAATGGCTAAGATGTGACTTGGTGACTAATCGCGTGAATGGTGCGCAAAACTCATATCCAAATCAAAATATAAATTGTAATTGTATGCATAGGTATTTTAAATCTAATATGAAGAATACCCATAAGGTAAAAGTCTAACCTTGACAGTTCTCATGAACTTTTTTAATTGCTATTCAGCTAATGTAATGTACGTGCCATTTTTCGCATTTTAAAACAAAGAGATTCAACAAATTATATTTAAAGACTATTTAGGTACGTTGACAATCTTCTCTGTTCACAATAGCCAAGCTGACCTTATGCATGATTGATTGCATATATATGGAAGCATAATTTTGTTCGCTTCCAAATTGTAAATATGACTCATTTACATACAAAGGCATACAAGTAAAAGGCTTAAAAGTTATAGTAATCACTTGCTTGGTCATCCAAAGTCAAGCGAAAAAATCATTATTCCATGCCATACTTACAGCTTAAGTAAACAACCAGCCAAATATGCAAGAAGTAAAAAATATGCGATTATAGTACTGACTGCCCATTTATCGTCATTTTTTGATTGCTTTCGAATATTGACACGCATAAGAATATGCTAAGGGCATTTCGTTGTTGTCATTAATATTTTTTATGTCCTGGAAGAACGAAATAGAATGGTAATAAAAATTATGCTACGCAGAACTCGAAACAATTATAAGATAGCATACTTAACCTCAACTCCAGCTTAAACCGAACTTTTAGTTTTTCAACTAAGCTATAAGACATGTCCAGATTGTCCAGACTGATGGCCATTTTTTTGCTTTTCCAATTAAAGAAACAAAAAACATAACGACTTAAGAAAACACATTGAATGAAACACAAACACTGGTATTATGCAAGCTAATAGGGATAAATCTTAAGGAAACCTTCTTGGTCTTTTTTAATTTAAAGCATGGACCCAAGTAAATCTTAACTGTATTTTACAACATGATACATGATATCACAGATAAGAATGATACGCATTTCAAAGTTTTTATCTAAGCCCGTAGGTAGCCCAGAGCTGATATTTGGAATAGGTGAGTAGTTCCTATCTCTATATACCAATGCGCCTTCAAATAAATACCTTCAAATTGTACTTTGATTATACAATTATGATTATTGCGGCTTACAGCCTTTTGCGGTACAGTTGTTATTGTCAAAAGAAAAGATAATCTGTATAATATGCAAATGCAATGTGTAACATACAATGTTTAAAAAATATGGTTTTAGTCCTTTGTCTATTATCAAGTCAAAGATTATGGAATGAAACTTGATGGAAGTCAGAAAGTCAAGGCATTCGCGTTTTAAAAATTGACGTAATATAATATACATACAACAGGCATACACTTCTAGTGGGCTGGGACAATGACTGTGGTGTGGTTATCCAATCCATCTTGTAATATGTATTTTTCTAAATGCATGTGGACGCTTTTTTACAACCTTTAGAATCGCTGAAAACTCATACTATAAGTACTTATTGCATACGCTAAATCCTACATTCAACCAGCTTTAAACTATCGTTACAGGAGAACATTTGGGATGAGGGTTGAAATAACAACAAAATAAGCGAGTCTGGCAAAAATCTGCTAGCATAGCTATTGCTACTTGCCAGCACATCATCAAATCACATCTTGCTTCACTAGACATTTCGTTGACGGACGTGGTTAAGCTAAACCAGTGTTTATAATACTGTAAAGTGGGAGACGGGACCAAGCAGAGCTTAAAAAATCTTATATGTATGAATTGTTCAGTGTGAGACTGAGAATATCTAACTAAACAACAGATTTTGGATGTTAGGATCTACGATTTGGTTTTATAGGAACAGCACGTCCGGATAGGAAGGCACTTATAGAAAGGAAGAAGATCAGCTTAAAATGCACTCAGTATCTTGGATGGAACCATTATCATCATATCCTTTTCTCGCTTGGCCGGTTCCTACTTGTAATCGCAAAATATTCACAAGTGGTTTTCTGCTTGACTTCTACTATTACGTTGAAGTAGCTTTTAGAGTTACACAGATTACACGTACCTACATACATACACATACATTTGAAGTTGAAAAAGTAATAAAATTATTACTGCTCGCAATCACAATATTATTACAGCTATTATATTACCACCCCTAATCATTACAGCCCATTTATTGTCTCACAATTACAAACTAAAGTCCAATTCGAGGGTATAATATAATCATAGCTGGATAAATTGTACTTTATATAGCAAAAAATCATTCAGGGCTTAGATGTGTAAAGAATATAAAAAAGGCCACAGGCTATAATACATAATACAATACCAACTGGACATTTTCATTGCTATTTATGAGGAAGCAAAAACAACGAGATAGACTTTGTTGTCAATAATTATATGTATATACCTAGGCAGAAAGCTTTTCAAATACTGTAACTATATAACTAAAAAACTACTATATTTGGATATGGATCGTAAAGGACATTAAATATAATGGATACGCCCATTTCCATCAAATATTTTATACTGTCCCAATTCAAAAACGAAATGGAGAGTCTGCTTTGTGAGTCATAACTATATGGCCCGAATTAAAATTGGTATTCAAGCCTCATTTATCCCATTTCAAGGGAGATGTGTGATGTGATAACGACAAGGATTACAAGCCATTGAATCTGGACAATCACTGACGCGTGGATGACTGAGATTTAAAGCAAACATTTACTTTGTGTTAAAATTATATCAATGCCAATATACATATCTATCATATAAACCAACAAACATATATATTTTTATGTATTTTACCTATATTAGTGCCCTAATTCAGCCTGTGACTAAATGAACTAAAACTACATTTCCATGTATCTTTTATTAGGATGTTATTTTATCAAGGAATGTTAGGAAAACAAAGAACACAAGTTATTAAGTTAGCATAATAGCATTATGACGATCGATTTCATATGCAGTGTTAAGGTTGCAGAGTAGACATGAAGGCTTAATTTTTTTCGTTATAGTACTTTGCTCCACTATACCAGCAATTTCCAGTAGTGTTGTGGGATCAACGCCTTCATGAAAGTCGTCGAGAACACCTTTGTGTTTTTTATATCCGTTTTACCTATGAGGTGCTGGATTCTCTCTACTTGTATTCCATTTCCCGTGTTTGTGTTCTCCATGAGAGAGCGGGTGAATGCGACTCAGTATTCCACAGCCTTGATTCCAGACAAGTATTACTTTTGTGTTATTTTATATCCGTTTTACCTATGAGGTGCTGGATTCTCTCTACTTGTATTCCATTTCCCGTGTTTGTGTTCTCCATGAGAGAGCGAGTGAATGCGACACAGTATTCCACAGCCTTGATTCCAGACAAGTATTACTTTTCCAGTTGTACGGTGTAACGTGTAACATAACAGGTTTATTTTGCAAGTGCTCAGTTTTCACCATTCTGATTTATGGGATTTTATATTGTATGAGCTTAAGTTAAGTGTGGAGAGAGAAAATGCCAGCAAGGCAACTTAGTTTTGAAATCAATTAATCAATAAATTTTAGTACGTCCGTATGGAAAATATTAGTGCATAGCATAAAANTATGAGCTTAAGTTAAGTGTGGAGAGAGAAAATGCCAGCAAGGCAACTTAGTTTTGAAATCAATTAATCAATAAATTTTAGTACGTCCGTATGGAAAATATTAGTGCATAGCATAAAATCATTGAATCAACTAGCCTGCTCATCAAGTTTTTTGTGTTCTCTATTATATCTGGGGAAATACGTACCTATGCATTTGACATTATAATTACAGATCACATAACAAGGAAAAGATTGTTTTAAAAGTAAGAAGCAGGTAAAATTATTGATTACATAATCATTTGCATAGTAGTCACTTTAACTTTGTGTTACAATATGCATTTTCCAGCGTCAACAACAAGTACATTATATTTTAAATGACCAATTTATCCGATTTTATCAATCAAAAGCAAAAATCATTATATTAATGATAAAATCAGAAGTTTAAAGTGCATTGAATTCCTAAAACTTATAAGTGGCAAAGTAAACAAATTCACAAGGCAAATATCAAGAGATTTGAGAATAAACCTCTCTCAGAACTCTTCAAATTATTCCGACAATTGTGTACTGATTATTTTGCTAATAAGCATGTAACTACTATTTTGTTTGCTTTCCTTTGTGTGACTGACCTAAGAAAATGGCAAAAGATTGCATTAAAGTAGTATACAAACGCATATAACAATAACCCTAGGCACCACATGTTGTTTAAATAAAAACAACTACGACAGCGATACAGCATAAGTAAAGCATATATATCTGATTAAAAAACAACTTGGCTTTGCCAGTCAGTTTCTAAAAAACAAAGCGTAGTGTCCCATGAGAAAAGCCGCATTAACAGCCCGAAATATTTTTCTATACAAACACAAAATACCGAGGCTAGAATTTTGAGAATGCAGATGAGTTTTTCAGGAAAGGAGTGTCGTAACATGAATTGTTTGCATGTGATAAATGTAGGTATACGCATAAAAATTCGTGATAAAAAAGTTGTTATATGTATGTGTATTTTATATTTCCTATTCCGATATACGGTACAGAAAAGAAGATAATGGGCATTTTGCATTAAAATCTTTAAAACCTCAACAAAGTAACTGTTCTCGGGTCCGTCATTCACGAACACATGAAACAACTTTTTTACATGTTCATTTAGTGAATGCGTGTTGGTGTGTCGACCGGTAGTATAAGCCTTTGTTTTTATAATGGATTTTGGTATTTGAAATGGAGCTTACTTTTCTTTCTGCTTTTCAGTTCGTACAAGAGGTGTTTGGTGCGACAAGCCACACGGAATTCTGAGTCTGATCTGAATATCTCAATTGTAATAAATAAAACCAGAAGTGTAGCCGTCCTAGTGACTTTAAGACGAAAGAGTAGGGATAAACTATAAAAAATATTGTCACATTACTACTGCTCGTATTCTCACCTAAGTCAAAATGAGCAGGAAACTGAAGAATTCTAAGGTAAGGAAACGCTTTAATGTTTTACAGGGATTTTGCTTATGTTCCAATGTTTGGCATTGTGTTAAGTAGAAAATGGATATATGCATTTTGGTAGCATGTACATTCTTTCAGGAAATGCAAAAATAGGTGAAATGGAGTATAAAAGAATTTTTTTAAACATTTAATCGATTGGATTATTTGGATTCGAAGCCAAAAATTGTTGCAAGATGCAAGGTTTCTTTAATAAAAACAAAATGTTTTCCCAGTGGTTTCTCGTGAATTAAAGAAATGCGGAAACTTAGATAAAATGAACAGTGAAAACTAGTGTAAAATTTACTATCTCGTGTGTTTAATAATAATCTCAAACTCCACAATTAATTAAAGTCATTGACGCCAACAAACTGACATGATGTTAAATCTTTTGGAGTGTCAGAGTGTGCTTAGAAATAAAACGTTTTCTCGTACGTAAAGTGGAGGGGCTCTTGAAAGTCTTTGCTGTACAATTGCATACGCACGTGAACAATGATAACACGGCTCACTCTACTTTTTTGTTTTGGGAGTTCAAGAGAAGTTAAATTGCAACTGCGCGTGTTGTGTGTTTAGGTGTTTATTAGTATTGTTTGGAAAATTTGGGTTAGTTTTATGTTGACATTTGGATGCGACAACGCGTTAGCAAATATTTATTGGTAATTAGTTTGGGATTTGGGTGAAATCTGATAGATACAAAAAATACATACAGGCTTGGTATTACCTTACATTAAGGTTTCATAAAAATGACGAAATGAGAATTTTATACAGGTTTACTTGTATTTCATCAGTTAGGTTTTTAATTGACCTGGGGCACACGTGCCTTCGTAAATTTCCAGTGTTTGAACATAAACATATTCCATTTATGCTACGAATGAGAGTATGCAATTACTTTTAAATATATATAAACGATTTTTTACTTTCGTTTGTTCTACAACAATTTTGAGCCCTAATCTCGCATTGAAAGGTTGTCGGTGATGTGAACGTTGATCATGATGTGCATGTTATCGTAGCGTAGAAAATATAAGTGGATGCCTTAGTAGCATTTATCAAAATCAACATAGTACGACTTGGTTCATGCAATTTGAATAATTTCAATTTATTCCAGGAAGTTCGAATTAAACAGATTATACACTTGGTGCTTATGTTCGTGATTTACTCTGGTTTCTGAATTCTCCATACGGAAAAATCTCATAGTTTAATGATATGCTAATCTAATTTGCATTTTCAGGTGAAAAAATATCCACTGGATAAATGTTAGTTCCTCATAAAACTAAAAAGTGTAATAACATGCTTCTATACGACACAAACTCACCAACTGCTACTGTCCAATTTGCGCCAGTCAGTCACCATGAGCTTTGGATAATTACATTAAGTTTGGAGAGCATGAAATATAACATCAAGGTTATATGAAGCTGGGAGATTATAATTATCATTTATGACTTGCAAGAGGTATGCTAATATAAATGTCCTTGTCTCCGTTTGCTGTACCCGTACCATACTTGTCTTATCAAATGTCATACGGATTCAGATGATATACGATTTGAAGGTGACAGTTTTTATTAGGCTAAGTCTAAAGAACGTACATGTAGGTGATGTATGAATACCAAATGTTAATCAGCAATCGCTGAGATTGTAGAGCCAAAGAGGGACATTTTTCCGTTTGTCAGCTTTTAAATTGGAGTAATGTTTTAAGTTATTTCTTGTTAGGAATTGCTAATGAAATGTAGGATGCAGGTCAAATTAAAACAGTTAATTATGGGAAGTGTCAGGACATATTTCGTGTTTTACAATTATTACATTGTAAACAGTAATTTAATACATAAAGCTCTTGAGCCGTCAAAGGAATCATGAACTTCCCATTATGCATCCTTTTGCATTTTGCATAAATGTACAAGCTTTTCACACTAGCATGCACATGTCTTGAGAAGGAACATTTAATAAAGATTTAACCCCAATTTGATTGCGTTTCAATTCCTAAAAGTAGGTTGGTCATGCAATGTTTGTGTTCTTAAAACTACGATCTTTTTTCAAATTTCAAGTTCATTGATGCCACTTTTATTTCGAGCTACTGTTCCTTTCAAGGCTGCAGTTCGTTCAACCGAAGCAAAGATTGGACAATGAATGCTATGAACATGATTGAATTCGTAATTTAGATTAGCTAACATGCAGTTTTGGTGAATTGCAATCCAATTGTATTTGCGTTTTCCCGTTGCACTTAGATATTCATTTATGTAGTTCCTTTCGTGCACAAGCTCACAACTTCAACAATATATTTGGATGCCTAAACCATCCATATTAATAAGAGCGTTGGGTTGAATTTATAACACATTGTAACGTAACCCGTTATATAATGAAGTTGTTTTCGTATGTATTTACATAATGAAATAGAATAAGAAAAGCTTAACTTGCACCGCACCAAAATGTCCACACATGCGTCATTGTCACGTATGTAATTTGTGGATCAAGATCTTAATACCTAATCGTCATGTAAAAACTGGCATTAGCCAAACTCTTTGCAAAGGTCGCTTATGTAGGATTATATGTTATTTCTTGAACTGTGAAAAAGAAGCTTGTACTTCTTTCTTTTGTTGCAATAAATAAAGCAAACTCAACTTCAGGTTTTGCATACACGTTTAAAAAATTGCATACCTGTCCAGGAATTTGTTTATGAAGAAGCAAGATAAAGATTCAGATTGTCAAAATGATTCTAATGTTGATTTAAGGAAATGCTTTGATTTTATGTGCTGCCTAAATCTCCGTATACATATATGACGCATTATTTCACCTTTTTCGCCTGCAAGTTACTTTTATCATACATATGCGTACTTTCCAGAATGTTTGCTAATATCTTAAATTGCAAACATACACCCTTAGCATTAAAATTTTAAACACTTGTCCTGTCAACTTTGTTTTGGATTTTTCCAAAAGGTATAACTTATTTTGTTAGGGTAAGTCAAGCAAGTAATGGGTTAAAGGCAAAAGATTGATCTTCTGTTATATTCAATTTGAATGAACAACAATAACAAAAAACATGTTGTGGTTGGAAGGTAGTGTGATGTCCTTGCTTTTTAGAAGCCAGTTTTTTGCTTAGTTAACATTACAAATTTCATATCAGGTTAGAGTTGCATTTTTTATAAATTTTGTCCATCACTTTATGAAAACAAGTTACCTAAGATCATACTGTTTCTTGTTTTAGAGAATATGCCTAAGCCCTAAGCTTAGAAATTTAATACTGCATTCAATTTTTTGTTTGTTTCTTCGTACAAAATCTTATCCGTAAACTGGAGTTTCTAAGAAAGTAATTATTGCTTTCTGTGAAAGACATGAGTATGAAAAACCCTTCCTCCAGACGTGAGAAGAATCCCATCAATATCACAATCACACATGATAATCTCATTCAGAAAATTAAAAGTCAACATATTTTGCAGCTGCAGATGTCATTTTTCATAAATGATGTATGAAGGTATGTACGCTAAAATTATAACATTGGTACATATATGTCTCAACTAAATCTTTATAGTCCGAGGAGGCGGAAGGTAGTTAATTTTTTGAGTGCGGGGAATTATATAACATATTTTGAAATAATTTATAATTAATTAAATATGTTGTGTGAATGCCATACATATACATACCTAGTAACATGTATATGTATAGCACTCCTGAAATCGGGTAACCACCATAAAATTGCTTTCTCCCGTAGATCCCATACGCCATACACTACAGATCCATGCAGTACATGAATTTCTACGGAATCAAGTTTGGAACCATTGTACAATCAACAAAATCATCTAAACTTAGTCATATTCAAGTAAATCAGGAAAAATTATATTTTGGCCAGGGAGAATACGCATATTACGTTACCCAACACTAACTACTTCTTTACCCCATCTACCCACATCCTTTTCATTCCTACTTCATGCATACTTATTAACAGTTATATTAGTTGTCACCATTGTCTAACCCCCCTTAACACGTACCATGATAACTTAATATATATACTACCCCTAACCATTTCATGAAAATCCAGACTTTGCGGCCGTATAACTACATACAAATAAAAAAATCCTCCAAACCAAACACGAAGCACCAGGCTATGCTTCATTACGAACACATTCACGGTTTACTTCACATTCTACCTACAGTGGTTTACCCTGTGGACGTTATCAAACACAAAAAAAACATACACCACATCATATCATCACTACTGCTTAACCTCATTATCTTTCTTTCAGTGAATCATAGCAACTACCAACCAACGACAACTTCTAATAACCATAAAAAAGTAACTTCCATAAACATCACAAAAATAAAAAACCATTACATGCTACCTTTTGACTTCTACACAAAACACTTACTGTTGCTACCATTCTCTACCACAGTGGCCATTACAAACGTATGTCCTTTACAACCTCGTACTTAATATTCCATACTTTCATTTCTTCCACTTTCAGAATTGCATTTTCAACCAACCTATGTGCATACCTACTTTTCAATTCAACTATGCATTTCTAAAATATTGTAGCACATACAAACAAACAGACATACAGACAGACAGGATATCCTAATCATTACCTTCTAATTTTTGTACATTCTTCTTTTACATGCTTGCTTACATTTTATTACAATCCCAGGAACCAAAACTTCCATTACAAATTTACGAGACAATTAACACAAAGTAGCTCTTATCAGGTATACCTACTCATTGCACATTTAGCATCACATTACACTTCTAGCGTCTTCGCATTAAATTCATGATGTCATATTGTCCTTTCAATTTTCATGCTCATACTCATATTCTCATTCATATCAAGCCGTACTGTTTTATCACTACAAACCATCATTCATCGTCTATTCTTAACGGACTCAAAATTTCCTTGCATTTAATTCCTTCAAATCATTCTAACACGGATTTTTATAGGAAATATTTTTGCATTTATTATAACAAATGTAACTTTTATCCAATTGTTACAAGCTTACAAGCCTACATTAACTAATAAAGCTAGTTAATATGCAGTGCCCGCCTAGTTTACAGCCTTTTTCAACACAAGAAATATGTGCAAAATTTACTACCATCAAGTCTGACAAATCAAACTACAATGCCCAGAAAAAAACATCAATCTTCGGGAAAGTTGCAGCTAGTTTGCTTCAGCACAACGACCCAGCAAATACCACATTGCAAGAACGGAAATACTTACATCATCTATGGTCAACAGAAATTAAGGTACGCAATCTATCATTACCCACTTTTGAAATCAATTACTCAAATTGTTTCTTATATAATACTCTTATTAATTAATTTAACTATTTGTTTCAGGATTTAATAGGTACACCAACCTTTCGAAAACAAAATCGCGAACGTCGGCAAAAATTGAGGCGCAATAATTCATCTTGTATCAAGCTTGACAAGGTATTCAATATGCCCTTTCATATAAACCCATTCAACATCACCAATTACTTTTAAAACTACAAACATACTTTCACTTACAGTCTGCCATAGCTAAATGCCGAGCTCAAGCCAAAGCTGCTGCCTACATTAACATCAAAAGAAATAAACTTTCAGAAACAATTTCTTCACCACAATTAGCCAATGCTTCTCAGGTAAAAATTCAACCATACTAACAACTCTTAACCATGATTTTATATTTACATCTCAATATCTTTTATGCAATTCTTTATCACAGGCCAACAGCAATGCTTCCCGTCCGTTCTCCATTTCACCTTCACCTTACTTTCCTGATCAACAGGTTAACAATAAATTATACAAAAAAATGCATAAAGTACTGCGTTATTTATAAAAATCTAAATTTTTGTTTAATTCATACAATTACAGTTATCACCTGGTCAAAGCATTGAGATTCCACAAACATTAGCACCACTTCAGCAATCTCAAAACAGTCAGTTTAGTTTACCGTCTTTGCCTAATGGATTCTATGACCAGGTATTATTTTATACAGCACGCTTAAATGTATTCCACATGCAACTCATTACACATATTACCAATTATCCATATTTACTAACATTTAAAACCTCTTATCTTCTTTTAGATTCCAGCAAAAAATGACAATAAAAAGCAGCTCAAAAAATCAAAACCCTCGCGGAAAAGACATAAAGATAATTCTTCAAATAAACCTAATCAATCTTCTCCAAAAAAGGTAAATTATTTTCACATACAATATTTCATACTTTAAATACACATTTTAAAACTTAAACCTCTTGTTCATATTTCATTTCATAATGTTTTCAGAAATTCCCTCGAATCGTTAAATTTACCAAGTCTCTTTCTGGTCTCGCTCAAAAATTCAAGAATGCTTGCAACATTCTCTCTCCCCCACCCCCATCAGAAGAAAACTTGGATCTTGAAAAAATCAAAGAAGAGTATCAAAAGAAAATTAATGTATTTCCAACATTCAATTGCCGAATCTGCCGACGACAAATGCTTCCAACCAAAGGAAGCGTACGAACACATATAATTTGTGAAGAACTGATTGCAACATTCAGAGGGTTTGGTTGCAGCGATTTTAAAAATGGAGATATTATCCGTATATGCAGAAGGTGCAAAGATCACTTAACGAAGAAAAACATACCTAGCCAAGCGTACTTCAACAACATGATACTTAAACCAACCCCTGACATTATTATGACCTTAACAGATATTGAGACTAGACTCATTAGTCAAGTAAAACCATTTATGAAAATTTACAACCTATGCAAAGGGAGAGGACAAGTTGCAATGAAAGGCTCATGCGTACATTTTCCAACAAGAGTAGATGATGTAGTAGAGCAATTATTACCATTGAATTCAACTAATAATGGCATGATAATAGTCAATGAATCTGGGGCCGCAGCTACATCTGATTTTCATGTACGCCCATTCCTACTTCGACAAGCACTTCAACACCTGCAATCAATTAATCCACTATACAAAAACATACGTATTGAAGTGGACAGACCTGATGCCTATTACCAGGTCAATGAAATCAATGCCAAATCAGATAATCTCAACCCTGAAGATATCGTAGCATCCATTCAAGCGTCAATGCACACACGTCCGGGGTACGTCACGGTTCCTAATTCGAACAAAGACATACTACGAGCCAGCTTCCACCAGCAATCACCACATGTATTTCCTGAAGGTGGCAATCAATGTACAGCTATGTGCGCTGCTGCTATCGCACTTGCTGCAACACAAGATCCGAATACATGGACAGTATCTGAAATCGACTCTGCCTTGATCCATGGGGACTCATATTATCAACTAAAAAACAAACAACATCATCCTCAAAATGGCTTCTTAGCAGCTGACGAAGTACAGGGTATTGTTACTTTGTTTACCACCATTGAAGTTGAAATTCGCACCCCATTCGAACAGATATGGCAAGGAGCTTTCAATAATTACCCGTCCGTGTTACGTCACCAAAACCACTGGACCGTATCTGGAGCAATCCAAGCATTCATCAAATCACCATATCAGTATGCTCTTCTTATTGGAAATAATTCCACAGTTGCCATCATGAAAAACGTTAGCACCGTCTTCCTATTTGATAGCCACTCCAGGGGTGCAGGAGGATTTGCCACTAGGTCTAATTCTGGATATGCATTTATTATGCGAATGAGTCATCAAGAAGCTCCTGCTATCATTTCCCGTCTAGTTCACAGTAATAGCCAACCTAAAGACAAGTATACAAAAGAAGCGGAGTTACAATGGTATTTTGAGCTTACACCAGTCATTGCAACTATTTTAGATGGCGACGATTACAGATTACCAGACCCACCACGCCTAACCCAGCAACAACTTACTCCCTCCCAAAATATTCATGAGGAAGAAAACCAACACAACTACAAAGATGAACCAGAAAAGCAACCAATCGACATTATACAAGAACCAGAAGTTTTCAAATTGATGTTGGACTGTGTCATTCGTCAAGATGAGCCTCCCCAGCCGGAAGTGACTCAATTTATCAATCAGCAAAAACAGCCCGACCAAGTACAATTAAATCGCCAAGTTCTTCCTCCTGTTTACTCTAACAGAGAACAGCATTTGGAGGAATTGTCATTCATTAAATGCTTTCCTTACGGTTCAGGGGGTCTAAAAGAACCCAGAAAACAAAGGATAACTCCTTTGGATTACTTTCAGCAACGAATTATGGGCAGCGACAGCCGCTTTCATAACAACGAATATCTTTTCTATGCTTTAGCTGAAACAGAACGCTATATTATTCAGCAGAAAATAAATGTCTGTGCTGAAATGAACACGGAGGATCGAATAAACAACAATGAGGAAGTTCACCTCCCAGGATTGAAAAATATACATCTTTACATGTCTGCTGTGAGAGGAAGTGCTTCGTATTGGAAAAAATACACCCGACATGTGTGCGCCATGATTGAACAACTGGGAACCCCCACGTTCTTTATAACCATTTCTTACGATGACCTAAACTCGTCCGATGCCATTACTGCAATCTGGAAAGCTATGTATGGCAGCGACGTTGTAATTGAAGACCCAACGACGATTCCATACTCCGAGAGAAAGGACGCCCTGAACAACAATCCCGTTGCCGCGGCACGTCACTTTGCGCAGAAAATGTGCGCACTTTTACATATGCTAAAACATCATTCTACACATCTTTTTGGCGCACAAATGACAGACTACACATACAGAATTGAATTTCAAGGACGAGGATCGCCCCACGCACACATGCTAACATGGCATAAAGACGCACCAAAGTGGAATACGCCTGAGGGAATAGACTTCATTAACCGCAACGTGTCCTGCTCTTTGGATGTTCCGTTCCGTGACATGGTCATGCGTTACCAAAATCATCATCACACTGCCACATGTTTCAAAAAAAAGGGAAAAACCTGTCGCTTTGCTTTCCCTCGAAAAGTTTCCACGGATACCAGAATTCTAGACGACGAAGAAATCCAGAAGAACATGGGAAGATTTGTGGATTTAAAACGAACTAAGGAAGAAATAATGATAAACAATTACCACCCTCAGCTCCTTCAAATCCTAGAGTGCAATTTAGGTAAGAACACTCGGTTAAAATATTTTAATACAACTTTAAATCACATTCCTTAATTTAATAGTAAAGTTTACTACTTTCTATTTTAGATATTCAGCCAGTAACTGGAGCCAGGTCCATTGCCTACTACATTGGCAAATACATGAGCAAGGCGGAACCCACCCACTTGAGGAACGAAATTCAGAAGATCATTGAAGAAGTCAATGTAAACTCTAAGGCTGCCTACAAAACAAAAGCTCTCAAAATTGCCAACACCCTGATCAATCACAGAGAAATAAGTGGCCCAGAAGCAGGATTTAGAATGTGCCGTCTACCCTTAAGAAGGAGCTCCAGAGCAACAGTTTGGGTTCCTACCTTTCCTCAGGCCGAACGGCTCCGGATGGTCAGAAAGGAAACTCTCAACTCCACAAGCCCTAAACTAGGCATGAACATGATTGAACGTTACTGTTACCGTCCACATCGTTTGAACCACCTGTGTCTTATGGAGTTTGCAGCCCATTATGCTCCATGCCGTTCAGTCAAAAACATCCACTCTCCTTGCTTGAGAACAAAGGAAAAATCTATCGAAGACCAAAGCATGCTATTGTGGAGCATCCTCACTTCAATTTACTCGCCGAACCAGAAAAACATTACTACGATCTCCTTCTTCTTTATTACCCTTTCAACGATGAGTCAGAGCTACATCAATTTAGAACATTTAGAGAAGCATTCATTGCGTTGAGACCACGATTCAGAACGACACAAGATGATCCAATCATTCAACCCGAAGTTGCGTCAAAGATTCAAGCTGCACTGCTTGCTGCACTGGAAGATCACTCTGAAGACACCGTTGATTATGAGGAAGAGGAGGAAATTAACTTTAATATATTTGAAGAACCACATGATAACCTTAATGCTAACGAAGTGTTCCGGGAAATCCGCCATGATATCAACGTTATGGAACCCGAAGATACTCCTCCATCACTCCAAACTAGAATTGGTCGCATGTCTTTAGGTCAGAGAAAAGTGTTTGACATTGTAAACGAAAAGCTTCGCAACCCAAACAGCCCTGTTTTGCACCTCTATACTTCTGGAGCGGGGGGGAGTGGGAAAAGCTACCTGATAGATCTCATTTCTGAGTATGTCTCATTAGTAACAAATTCAAAAGACACTATAACAAGAGCTGGGCCTACCGGAGTGGCCGCTTTGAATATCTCGGGTATGACTTTATTTAAGTAAATATTTAAAAGATTACTATCGTGTAAAGGGGGTAAGTATCATTGTGCAATATAAACGGCAAACCAATGTAAACATGGGGGTGTGGGGGCTCACCCCCATTCACATGAACGTAATTTTACAAAAACTCAAATAATAGTTTCATGATTAAGATTTAAAATTCTTACATACAATGTATAGGAAGCACCCTTCATAAATTATTCGGACTCCGTGTCGAAAGAGGAAGAGTCGCTTCTTACATTCCTTTGTCAGGAAAGAAGCTTGAGGAACGAAGACGTGTCTTCAGGAATTTACGCTTTCTGATAATTGATGAAGTTTCAATGGTTAGCTACCAAGTTTTACGGATGGTACACCTTAGACTAACTGAGATAAAGCTTTCAGATGAGCCATTCGGAAATTGCTCCATTCTTCTATTCGGGGATTTATTACAATTAAAGGTATGATTTTGAAATATGTAATTTAAAGACATATATTAACAGTTAAATAAAACATTTATGCTCAAATGTTTTGTCTCATAGCCTGTCCAAGGAAACTGGTGTTTTGATCAACCCAAAGATCTCCGTCACGAACTAAATCTTTGGCACCTATTCCGGTTTGTTGAGTTAACTACTAACGAACGACAACGAAATCGCCAAGACCCCCTTCGTGAAATACTTTCAGCTCTACGGATCGGAGCTGCTTTGCCAGAGCATGTTCGTAAACTAAGAGAGCGGTTGGTAAGTCGAGATAACGTCAACTACCAGAGGCTTAAGGAAGAATCAGAGGACATTCTACACATGTTTCCAACACTGGATGATGTTGAATCCCACAACAATCGTAAGACTATTCAGCTGCGTAATTCACCAACAGGAACATTCAAAATGTATGCGTACGATACGTATGCAGATGGCACGCGTGCTGGAGAACAGATTCCAGATCGCTTTGTTCCTAAAACAACCTCCAACTGTGCAGGAATTCCAAAAGAATTAGAGCTCGGGCAAAATAGCCGAATAATGCTTAGAAGAAATATTAATGTTGAAGGTATAAATGAATATACTCATATTTTGTCTATTTTCTTTCCAAAATATATTAATTTATATACATATAAAAACGTAAGTATGCATTTTAATTGCAGGAGGGCTTTGCAACGGCTCGATGGGTAAAAAAACTCTAATCACATTATGAATTACATTATTAATTATGTTATTATTTACATAATTAATTTTAACGACTCTGTAGGTACGGTTGTCTCATTCAGATGGACAGTGCATCCTGACCACCAACATGAGATAGGCGACCTACCACGCTACATCAAGGTCCGATTTGACAATCAAGTCGATCAAAGCCTTCTAGACGATCAGGGACTAGTTGAACTAAAACCTGCACATTTCAACTTCTTTGGAAATTTCCAGGTTGTAGTGACAAGGATTCAACTCCCTGTGATACCCTGTTTTGCTAGTAGCTTTCATAAATTACAGGTATGCTTACGTAAGGTAGAACTTTTAATTTGGATCAAACTTGTAAACAATTTATCAAACATTTTCTATGCTTCAGGGGACAACTCTTTCTAAGGCTGCAATCTCCATAAATCACAAAATTTTCAGTCCAGGCATGGGGTATGTGGCGCTTTCAAGATTAAGCAATTTCGAGGGACTTTTTCTTCTTGATCTGGATGATCGTAAACTTGTATGCACTAAAAAATCTAATCCTTGCAATATTCAACCACTTCGGGAATTAGAACGTTTAAGATGGGCTCTCCATTTCGGGACACAGGATCAAAAACTTATGGAAGAAATGATTGAATTTGCAGTAGAAATTCCAAAATGCCAAAACTGTAAATATTGGTTGTGTGTGTGTAGTTGCCCGAAAAACAAACAATAACAAGTTTCAGAATTTGCTTCCATTTTAATTCTTTCCTATAATAGTTTATATGGAATAATAGTTTTATTTGTCATAATTTAAATCAATTTATACCTTTAATTGGGTCATTATGATAAATATTATATCAAGTTATGTTAAAATTATACTAAATAATGTTTTCTTTCCAAAATTCTCTGAATAGGTTTCTCTCACTTTTCGTTAAATAACATTGTTTACTAAAAGGCAATAAATAAAAAACCAATGCAAAAAAAGCAGAATTGAGTGCGGGGGAGTTGGCCCTTTAGGCAGTTTTTTGAAATGCCCTGTTAAAGGTCTTAAATAACATAATTTGCATGCAAGCATCCCGTTTGTTTGGTAATATGCATAAAAAATTCCCCGCGGCAAGTGCACCAAACGGGATGCTTATATGCCAGTTTACTATTTAGAGTACGATGACCCAATGAAGGGATGACCTTTACTGGGATATTTTCACTTTGTTTTTAATGACATGATGGAACAAGAACGAGTTATTTTTATTTTGTGAGGAAGCATCAAATTTCGCGCCTATCAAATGTTAATTGTGTAATTGTAAATCTTCCTCTGGTTTTGTCTATTCACGTCATTTTTTATAATACCAAACTGCATTTTATGTTGTTTTCTCCCTGTCTCTTCATCTGTAAACGTTGTGTTCGTGTGTATCTGCAAAAGATAAAGTGGGACAAAAACGGAAACAGCTTCCTTTGTACAGGCTGTTGATTATTTTTAACATTCAATCAGTTGTAAAAAATACATTTGTAGTAAAAGTGAAGTTTTGGAGATCTTAAGTAGTTTGGTTCTTATCACGATTAGAAGGGCATCACGCAGTTGCGACATTTTTAAGTGAGTTGAAGAAAGAGAGGAAAGCAAATACTCGGTAGGTAAGTCATCTTATGTATAAAATTAAATACAGCGAACGAATTGCTTATGTATATATAATCAGTATGTAAATATTATGTATGTAGAGCTACACTCCCAAGATGATGCCACTCAATAACGAAGACGCAAAAAGCAGCATTACTAATGCTCCTCAATTTAACATTAATGTCGATGGGAATACAAGGAAGGAGAGTAAGAAGAAATGGTGGAGAGGGCTGCTATACATTATAGTTGTTACGTTCGCTGTCGTAGTTATTGGTGCTACTGTGGACTTGGTACACAGTCGTTGGACATCCCGTACCCAAGTTGAAAATGGTATTATACTGTATAAATACATCTATGCAATTTAAAATTAGAACATGCAATATTATTATAACAAATACACTAATATACGTTTACTTGATAAAGGATTGACATGCTACGAGTGCATAAAATTTTCTGGAACTACGGAGGCAGAAATGGGTTTGCCAACAGAAGACAAATGTATGCAGAGTCCAAAGAACTTTAGGAAGTGTTTAAAGGGTAAGCAGTACCATGTATATATGATTGAATATTCAAATGAGTATGCATTATCCTATCACAAGTTAAATTTTATTTTATGTAGGAGAAATATGTTCATCGACACTTTACCAAGCTGGCAATGCTACGCGTTTCCAGCGCATGTGTATTTCCACGCTTACTCCAAAAAAAGGATGTGGAACTGAAGATTTGGGAAACGCCACAAAGCAAACTACGTGTTTTTGTAATTTCAATTTGTGTACATAAGTTCATTCAGATACATAAATAAACCTGTACATTTTGAGGAAATCTTGTTAATTGATTTAACCTTTTGTGTTTTAATTATAGTTATTATTTTAATTCTTAAAAGAAGTAAATCCAAAGAAAACATTACATTAAAGGTGTATGTATAACAATGGCTTTACTTAAAGCTACGTGTGTGTTCCTTTTTATTGTGAGTGTAGTGTGTTTTGAAGATAGAATGTGTAAGAAAATCAATATTTCTTTGTTATTAGTATTAATGATGGAAGTGAATAAATGAATTTGAGTGGTGAGTTAATAAGTCGTTACTTTATTTATGTCAAACAGATATGGATAAACTTGAAATTGTTAGACGAGGGGAAGCTAACGCACCAAATGTCACCGACAGTTTTTGGACTAAACTTGGAAAGGATATTTTGGACCCGGTAGAGAAGGGTGAAAGTGATGCTGTTACAGAAGCTGTGACAATGTATCAAGAAATAGAAAAATACTTTATATTGATAATGTGAGTACCGCAATTTTATAATATTGTGAGCGAGTCAGGGTTTTTGTTTATGTCTAACAAATACTATAATACGATATTAATTCATATATGCAGATTAATTGGAGTGCTGTTTATCGTCATGTTAGCCTTTTGTTGTTCTGGAATTTTGATGTGGAGATACTGCAAGAAGAAGGAATATTATAGGTAACTTTTTTATCTAAATATTTATGGCGTATTTTTAATTGCAATACTATTACAACTGTGTTTATTTACTCCTAGAGAGTCCCATTCCCAGACAGCGGAATACTTAAGGAAAGAGCTATCCAAGAACATTTCAGGTGAAACTGTCTAAGGATATTCTGCATTGCTTATTATATATGAGTTATATATGTTTTATAATGCAGTTAAAGTAGTATGCAAGTGTAAAGGTCATCCCTTCATTGGGTCATCGTACTCTAAATAGTAAACTGGCATA
>JAHZNG010001482.1:0-19073 GCA_027744375.1 Orchesellides sinensis | reverse complement strand
ATTCGATTTCCCATTTTATTGTAGGCTCATAAAATTGTTATTTTGATATATGGAGTACACTCATAATGGCAAATATAGATTTTTAAAATCACTTACTCTTTTAGAGTCTCTCCCTGGAAGTTTTCACCAGCAAATGTACTTTTTACTAGGACATTCGCACCGTATAACTTTTGGCAAATTTAATGTTGAATGTGTTTCTTCAAGCCAATTATTTTTTGAGTGGTACACACACTCGAGGTACACAATAAACGATCCCTGACACCCTATTCCAACCTGTTACACCAACACTAGAAGTCAATCACTACGTGAATATATCAACTAAAATTTTTCAATTCGCTGCACTTGTGAGTGAGATGGGGACCCAATGACATTAGGCCAGGCGCCTCATAGAAATCACTTTCTCTTTTTCTTTAGGAAGCACTAATATCTTCATCATCTATCACACCATCTCAAACCCAACTTTTTCGTTGACTTTATCATAGGAAATTCATATCACGACTGATGGCTCTTGCTGGAAATGTGCAAGAATAATAGTTGTAAGTTGTAGGAGCAGGGGAAGAACATCTTATTTGTAAATTTGGGAAGAAAATTGCATATTACTTTGACTGACATCACAGAAAACATTATATTATGTCATGTGTATATAGCAGTTATACACTATTCCGAACAGTTCCATTAGTAACAGAGAGGCAAGAGTAGAAAAACAAGTATCCTTATAAAGCTTTGTCACACCAGATCCCTAATAAATACAGAAAATGTTCATCGACTTCGGCACGTCAGCCTGACATACATATATGGCACTATGTAACTCTCTCTCCTCTCTCTCTATCTCACCAAAAAGTTTCTTAGAGAGGATGCTTCTGTCTTTGGAAGAAATCGCTGACGATGACAATGATATTACGTGAGTGACTCACTTTATGCAGTTCCCGTAGCGCTGAATAGTTTAGACAAACAATGGAGTTCTTTTAACAATGAACAGTAACAGTAATATTTAGTATAGTAAGTACATAACAGCATCAGCATTTATTCATTATTGTTTAGAGAAGGGCTCAAGGTGACAAACTTCAAACCAAGGATGGTTAGATTTAAAAAACAGCGTATTCAATCTGATTAAACGCGTTATAAAGTTATAAGAGAGTTTTTCATATGCATAGGTTTATGTCGTAGTCTCTTGGAGTACTTGATTATATGGTTATGGCAAGTGTCTATTGAAAAACGATACTTTGTTTAGGAATTAGACTTGAGTGTAAAGGCTTAGATTGATAGTCTCTGTGACCATTACCCATCTTCTCCTCATATGGTAAACTTATGTAGTAAAAACAGATTGATAGGTAAAGAATGTCCAAATCTAGCCATCGTGATGTTTGTCAATCAAAACAAACCTCTATAAGGTTTCTTAGTTAGTTATATATGCATACAAGGTAGTATGTCATTGGGAGCAGCTGGATATAGGAGCTTTTCCTTGGGAGATGATGATGACGAGAAGGCTTCGAGAGACGAATGAACAATGAAGTATTTTTTAGATTCTGTATATCGCACTGTTTCTTTTGCTAGGTTAGAAATGTCTTAGAAGGTATGTGTGTTTATAAGAAAGACGTAACATTGGCAAGATGTTTGTGATGTAATGGCAAGAGCTACGGAACGTATGCAGTGATAATTCTGAATACACGTGCTAAAAAGGGAATGAGCAAAACATCAAACATATTATCTTCATGTCATCATCCTTTTTACATTTGCAAGAGATAGTATTCCTCTTCTACATGATGGCTTTTATTTACTAAAGCATATGTGTGTATTTAGAGACTGTATATATAATGTATGTTAATGTTTCTAGTATAAATATAATATAGTTTTAAAGAGTGTAAAAATAATATAAAGCAGGTATTTCCTTTTAAAAACTACATACGTTGTACTTTTTGGATCAGATATAGTATATAAGGAATGAGAGGATATCTTAAAATGAAGAAGCATATTTGTTTTATTTTCTCCACCATTGTAAAATCTGACATAAAAATGTTCACTTTAAGCTTCGATATTCCAAAAGTGTTTCAGTAGGAGGTATTTTGGTCATAACAACAGGCTGAAGAAAATAAATGCGTTCTGACAGCTTAGAAGAATTGTTGAAGAAAGAAAAACAAGACTAGCAAAAGAGTTGGCATGTAAGGTGGAAAGGGAGCAAAGCAAATAGTATATGAAAGCCATTTCTACGCTTTTGATCGCAAATATTTGTCATATGAAATGCGAATATAGGAAAATGATGGCATATATGAAAAAATAAAAAACAACTCATGCAACCAAGAAAAACTGTATTGTAAGCCTCTTGGGAAAAATACCAACTAATGTTGACGAAATGAGTTCACTTAAGCGTTGGAACAATTAAATGGGGGAAATCAAGTTAGATTTGGAAGAAAGAGCGTGGTAATATGGAGTTAAGTGAATTTTGACATCTTTTATGTCATCAAGTTAAGCATGCATATACCTACCGCTTCAACGGGAAGAGCATGGAGTCCTCATAACGCTATATATATATGCCGAGATTGAACCCAAGACAAATGAAGCCGTTTTAACAAACTTTTTTCTCTCCGAATTTGTTAGGGTTTCACTGATTTCTCCCCATAAGTATCAATTTGCGTACGGTGTTGGATAACATACGCAGGGAAACCGGTATACATTATTAATTTGCTTGTACGGAACACACACAGAGCCACAGCCAATATTCACGTGAAGAGCAAAGCATGGTCAAGTATATAAAGAAAAATTGACTCCTTTCACTTTCACACCGTTGAAAAAAGCTAAAATGCTGTCTACTGCTCAATAATAAATGTATAATTAATTTGAGCACATATATTATGTAATGTATACCTACCCTTTGCCACACGTTGAAACAACCGACTTTACACGAGAAAATTAACTTGTAATAATCACGGTCACCAAGCTACATTCCGCGAAAGCCAAAGCCGACTAAGATTCGGTTGAACACTAAACAAGCGACACTTCAGCTGATTTTCCTTCCTCCTATCCCTTCCTGTTCCAAAGGATCTGAGGAAGTTCGTCATTACTAAAAAATGTACGAGAAGCTCTCTCTCTTCTCACTTTATACTTAAGTATATCGTATCTTTACTGGTACGCGAATGAGGTGACACATGCACACTCTCTCACACACTTTACACAGTAATATCATGGAAAGTACTGAACATAACCGCAAAATGATGATAGTGATTTGAAGTAGCAAGAGAGATAGTTTGTTAACTAGAGGAGAGGCAAAAATAATGTGTGTCTGCGATCTCCGTGAAAAAGGTAAAAGTGAAGAGAGCGAGCGAGATAGGTTGGCGTTTGCTGGCAGAAGGCAGTGGTAGCAGACAGGCAGGCAAGGCTAGAATAAGAAAGAAGAGGATGAGAAGAGGAGGATGAGAGAGAGAGAGAGAGCAGCCCGAGAAATGAGTGTGTGTTTTGAAGCCAATTCACTTCTGCAGTATTGTATGAGGCCTCTCCGAGTACATGGATGAAACTGCTTGGTTGACTCCACTGAATCATGTCATATTATGCATCTTTCAGATCGGATGCATGTGATGCTGGGGCCTACAAAAGGCTTGAGAGAAGAAAAAAAGCTTACTAGTCATGTACAACTGACTAGTACTATTAGTATTACACTTATGACAATAGATATAACATAATGTATGTTATACTGGTTCTGAAGATTTTCACCCACAGTGAGGGTTTTTAACGGGAGTATAGGCATACTTAGCACCACACACGCATATTCCAACAACGACGGCGGCACCAAACTCTGGAGACATGTTACTGGAGCAAGGAAGAGATGTACAAAGCATAGAGTTGGAAAGAAGCAAGGAGAAAATGCTTTCACAGGACAAGATTCCCATGTTGATACAATGTTACGAGTTGTGTGAGTATGGAAGAGAGAGAGAGGGAGCATTACATAATATTGTATTATGTTACGTTTTGGAGCGCTTTCCCCTCTTTGTTGTTGTGTTAACCTACATTTTTACTGGAGAACTGAGATGTGAGGGAACGTAGTATTTATTGGAGAGGGAGAGAAATGAGAGAGAGAAAGGAGAAACTTGCTCGTGTACTGTGTTTTTCCTTAAAGCATAAACTACCCGACTACTGGAGAAGAACGAGTGTATGAGCAACAGAGAAAAGTTGGCGTGGGAAGAAAGAAACAAAAGATAATGTAAGATGAGACCACAATACGATACCATATATTGTCATTATCCCTCATTTAGCTAGTCAACCTTTTATAAAAAGGGAATTTTTTCAGAGTTTTTTAACGACGTTATGAACTTATTAAATTATCAACGTTTTTTAGAGATTAGGTTTTTACAAAGGGTACAATTGAAAGCATATTTTTAAACGGTTATATGCCTTGACTTTCTTGTTAAGGGAGCCTGTGTTGCTTCATCCAAGAAATCATTATTAATTGGGATGATTATGTGCACCGTAAAAATAACAATAAGGGTAATGATGATCAAGTTAGATAAAAAAAGAAGTTGATAAAAGTAGTTTTGCTGTTTTCATAGAATCCAGCAAATGAGATTATACGTTGAATGTATTTCTTACATATGTACGGTTTAGAGCATGAGAAAATAAAATCGCAAGAGTGGTTTGAGAACTATGTAACTAGTTCAATTGGTTTATTTTTTTTCAAAGAAAATTTAGCTTATGAATAGAAGGTACAAGTATAAAATAATATATTTAACACCATTAAGAAAATGGATGGGATCTTTTCATAAGTTGAACGGGGGCGATGTAAGTTTATGTAGGCTTTTGGAGTTCTCTGAATCTCTCTCCAAACAGTTATAAACAGTCAGCTGCAATAGTACTACTATATTATCATAATATTTTAGAAAAAAAACCGACAGTCCCAGAGTTCACTGTCAGCTCTCTTTACTTGCCGGTATGTATCGTAGCACCATTAAGAATCTTCTTGCTTCCTTTATACTTTGCTAACTGAGTCATCCTGAATTGACTTGGAGAGAGAGAGAGAGAAGCTGAGAGTCGACAAAGACCGAGTGAAACTAAGAATAGAATTCGGGATACGTAGGTGCAGTAGTCATTTGCATTCCAAGTATGGATCTCACAGAATCTACCACAGAGATAAACGAACGCGAAACATTACAACATTTCCCTAAGATAAAATTCACGAAGGAGTAGAAGGGAAGAGAGAGAGAGAGAGTTTGTATGAGAAATGTATATTGCATTGCTTTCTGTTGTAACGTCTTCCGACATAAAGAAGGGAAAAAACGATAAACACGAGTGAGACTATGGTCTACTGTTGTACATGAGTCTCATCCGGCAACATGAACAGTTTCCTTGAGGAAGATAGAAAACACTGTGTTTTATGGATAGTTTCATGAAATTACATTCATACCCACGTTGGGAAAGCAGAGAGGAGAGTGGTGAAAAGTTGTTTGTCAACTTACAAGAGCACGTAAGTAAGCACTTGAAACGGAGTCGAGACACTTTCCAGAAAACCTTGAGTTTGTACATTTGGGCTACGATCTTGTATTTAATCTGCCAGCTTCCCCTTATGAAAACAGTCACAAATGTAACAAAACTCATTAGCTCTTGAACTTTTTACTCAGGCTTCAACTAATGAGGTACAACTTGCTAACAGGTAGAAGTGATAAGTGTCATTCACACATTACACCGAAAGAATTTGGATGCATGCTAACGGGTAAATACAAAACTGAACAGGGAAAAGGCTTTGGGCTATAATAATAGGCTTTGCAAAATGACTGTTTGCTGTAGACTGGAAAACCTAACAAATGAGTTTACATAAGAAGTTAGTTTCTTACTTTATTATGTTATATGGCATAGAGTGTAGTTTTTTATATCAAGCTTAATTTTTTTGATTGAAAGGAAGTAACCATTGCATTGTTAGTTCAGCATTATGTACAAAGTTAGCTTTGGATTAGGTGTAAATCATGTTTTGGAAGTTCCTAGCACGGCATGGATTTTGGAATTCATGCTTTCTTGAACAAAGATGTATGCCATCGAAAATAGTATTAATGCATGTGTAATTAACTGCAAGGAATGAATTTATTCAAGGAATTCATAAAGTTTCTTTTTAATGGCTTTATAAGAATATTATTGATTTACTTAAGCAACTAAAAAAATTCAGGTAGTGCAAATACTAAGGAATGAAGTCATGAAGTATTTGAAATTTGGGCCTGCGACGAGCGCACATGATGGACATCAAATTTCATGATATGCAATTTTCACAAACCATAAATCTTTGCGGAGTAAATGCCTTCAAGATATACAAATGTACCTTGTCTATTGAAGTTTCCGATAACACTGACTTTACATGCACCCCAACTATAAAATTAGACATGTCATCTTTCAAGCAGTCCCTTAAGAAATACGTTTTGTAGCTTCAGCTTCCTGGAAAAGGAAACGCAGATGGCAGAAGCTATAAATTATTAATTCTTCAGAGTCCTTTCTTACCATTACGGATGAAAAAAAAAAGCAATGTTAAACACAAAACTTCTGATATATCATCGAGGTTAAAATATTGATGTTTATTTTATACATACACAACAATTTTAAATCTGGATTTCCTTACAGTTCATCATAATAATACTACTTTGTATAGTTTTGTTTGATGCAGTCCACGTGTATTAAGAATCGAATGAAAGCCTTGATAGGTTCCTCGTTGTACATTTTCACGTTGCATCAGGAAGAGAAAGGCAGTCGTCTTGTATGCATATAACAGTAGAAGTTTTAAAAAGAAAGTAAATATGAACTCATCTTAAGTACCAGCACTCATTGTAACATCCTAAATGAATACACAAGCCAGTAGATAGTACTATGAATGAAACTAGAACATGTAAATCAATTTGAAGTAAATTAAAACATTACATTCTTCAAAGACTTTATTCGAAGAGCGGACTTCATTTGTAAATATGGAAGGTAAACAATCGAAACACGATGCAAAATACACTAATACTAGTTTTGGTCAGTTACGATACTGTTGAAAATCAGTGATTAACAGCTTTTAGGGGTAGTTGTTGTACATTATACAACACATATACACGTTTGTCCAGAACAAAACTCATACACTTAAATATCACATCACATTATTTATTACAAGTGCAAATACACCAAAATATTTGGCTTCTTAGGCTACATATGACCTGTTGTTAATATGGGCACACAAAATTTACTTTACAAAGTTAAGGTATAAAAATTGAATCAGTGATGAACACAGCAGTCTAGGAAAAGCTTATGGCAGGTAAGATATGATCCAGTTTTTCCCCTCAGCAACTTAGGAAAACCAATAATTTGAGCTAGCCCTTGTGTAATCCTTTAAAGCCTTTCGTTTTTAAATGGAACTATGGCAAATACGTTAATAAAGCTAACATGGACATAACTTTCGAAATTAAAAGGTGTACAAAGTTCTTTGGTAGCTTTCTACTTTCACTCAACTTTCTACATGGTAAAGTAAACGTGGTACGATGACGCTATATGCCATGATAGACTTTTAACTGTGAGGGGATTCGAAAATATATTTCCGAAATTTCGTTTTTGTAATTCTGCCGATTTGTAGTTAGTATTGGATGACAATATGAAACAAAAACGCAAAAAAGTAAATGCAAGTAATACCGATTTAAAATTGCTCTGCGTTTTAACGCAAATACTTCATTTATGTCTTTAACAATTAACCTGTCCAATTTTATATTACTTTCCTGTATTATCCACTTTATATTACAACCATCATTTGAAATCGCGACGCTGTAGCGGTTAAATCGAGGAATTTCCCACATCAGGCTGGTGTCTTCTGTGTTGGCTAATGGCGAACTATCTTTTATTAAAAACACAGTTTGAATACTTGTTTACTTTTTAATTGTCAGAATTTCAAATTTCAATGGTGACAAGAGAGTCTCAAAAGACTGACTGACACTGGCACGGAACTAATTGAGAACAATTAATACCAAAAGAAATGAATAGTTTTAAATTGATAACGGGTTTGCGAAACGACTGGACAAAGATTCTGAATCACACAGTTACTACCAAAATATACACACATCATCATTTGAATACAGATTTAACAGCAAGTGCAATCAGTGGACATTTACTTTATGCCCATACAAGTGCAATCAGTTAAAATTGGTATTTTCATGATACAAAGAAAGTACGGTGAACAAACCCGGTGTTTTCATATGACACTGTGGACAGCATGATGTAGGATGAACGTCTTTTGCATCACGAATACTCGCTGTCGCATGTTGACAACTATAACCGTACCATTGGCGTGAACGACTATATAGTTTTCTACTCCTGAGTTGCAGTTAACACTGACAATGTTGGATAAAACTCCAAAACGATGGCAAACAAAAAGATGAGTACAGGAAGTGAACAAATATAGAACACCTGCAAATTTATGTAGCATATTTTACTTCAACATGTAATGTTTTTACGCGTTTCAATAATTTTGTTCATTTGCTCATACTTATTAGAGAACCTTAAATGTTTATAAAACTACAGCTACAGCCACAAAACAGTAGCAACTCAATAGCAAATAGCAAAAAACTCAATGACTGATAAAATTAATTCTATAGCCACCGTTTGACTGATATGTAGATCATTTTTAACATAATTTACTAACAATACATTACGTTAGCCACCAGACAGATTGCAATATTGTAAATGCAAACTAAAGAAGAAAAATTTTGAGACTAAAAACTTAAAAAGTCGGAAGGCAGATGAAGAAGCCAAGGCACTGAAGTGAGAACGATCCACTCAAGATGACGGTCGCAGCGCTATAAGGATCGCCAAAAGGAGTATAATTACTGGGATTACAACTAGAAGGTTCACCTGTTTCAAATAAATTGATAAGAAATTAAATCAGACAAGTTACATAACAAAATGCATCCATAATACGCAACACAGCTACTAAAAATGAAAAGAGGCTAAACAACTACATACTTGTATGTATAAAATTACTTTGAGTTCAATCTAAATTATACTTAATATTCATAAACTAATTGAATAGACCAAGCTTAACTAACTATATCGTCTCGTCAGAAACGAAATTAGATTGGAAGTAAACCACGTTCATAAAATACCTACCAACACAGAATCATTGTATAAAGTTTTGCGTTACGTACCGATTTCGACTGACTTAGAAGGGCTTGATGTTCCTCACTTAATTCTGCAAACTTTCGCGATAGATTCGAACAATTACTCGAACATTCGTTATAACGATCTTTATACACTGCCAGCTCCTCTTCAAGCTCGATCATCTAAAAATATCACCACAGTTTAAGACTTGTACTGCATAAACATAGGTTCACTTTAATGTCCAGCTTGCCGTACCCTATTTTGCAAGCTGCCAGAAGTTGGACATCCCACATCAAGCCCAGAGGTAGACTGCGAATTTAAAGTAGGGGACCTCAGGTCCGCTAATACATTTTTACTACTAGGTCTAAAAACAAAACACCAATCGTACGTAAATATCTAAATTTCATTGAAATTAAATATATACTGACATAAATAAATCAATGCCATACGTTAAAACAGGGTTCCTAATATTTGTATTGTTTTGACTCGAAGACAGTGGTGACTTAGGCAATTGTGTCTGTTCGGCAGTTTGACTTGCAAACTCGGAAACAGCGTCTGTTTTGTCTGTACTCAAGACACTCGAAATAGAGTCTTCCGAGTCTGAAAGATGTTCTGGACGTGACTCTCCTAAAAGAAATAAAAGTATAACTTTATATTTCATTTTCAGTTTTACCATACACATTAAAAAGCTTGTTACCGCCGATACTTACCTTGAAGTCTATTGATTTCAATATCCTTTTGAGAAAGCATGACTTCATGTGCCATAAGTTTATCTTTTATTTCAAGATTTAACTTCTTAAGAGCTTCGGCTTCATGTTCCCACTGATCCCTGGCTACTGTTAACTCTTTATTTCTGTCCTCTAAATCTTCCACTTTTCCCATATAGTTCTAAATGTAGATACCCTTATTATCAACATTTTTTTTACATAACAAAATATTAAGATAACTTATATGCTTTCACAGTACCCTAAGTTCAAACGTATAATCCTGGACTTTTCTGCGAAGGTCTTCATTTTCCTGTTCCGTTAAAAGGTGGTCATTTTGTAATGATTTCACAGTCTGTCTGGACTCCTCTAGAAGTTCTGTCAAGTAGTAAATACAAATTATGTGACACCATAAGTAAACGTTTATCAATGCACTTACACCACACAACATTGCAAAATAGACACTACATGATTCACCAGCAATCAAGACAAAATCAGTGCCACATACTTGTAAGTATTTAGCATGATAGCATGCACAAGCTTTAAGCCACCAACACCATGCAACATTAATAATCATTATAATATCAAACCTTTCAAAATCACCAGTTTACATCTGCAAAACCCAATCTCCGAAGCAAAACTCAATCGCCTAGTCTCTACATAATTTAAAAACTCAAATTGAACGTTTCAAAAAAATATAACATGCAAACCAAAAAAATCCAGTTGTACAAAGCTTGGCAAATCTCTAGTCTACGTCAGAATCATGCTGAGCATTAAATTATTCCGAGTCAAAAGTCTTCCATTTTTGCTCGTTAACACAATTAAAACCAAAATAAATGAGGCATGCAACATTTCAAGAGCAAACATACTCAATCTAATATCTAAAGTTAAATATTACAGCGTTTGTCAGGCTTTATAACATTTTAAATACGTGTCTAACCACCACACACCAAATTAGAATAAAAAATCTGTCTACTAATGACATTTCTGATTTTTGCATTACTTTCTAGCGTACTCATGTCTTCAACTCGGCCAATATGGTTCTCTGACTTCTCTTGAGCAGCATTGACCTAGAATTAAGATAAGAAAAAAAAAACATTAAACGACATTCGAGAAAGTATCAAATATTTGAATAGACTTTTTAGCTCACATCTTCACTAATGCTGTAAGAATTGTTCTTCAGAGAATCTTCAGCTTGAATAAAATTCTTAATTTGCTTTATCTCAATGTCCAACTTTCCTATAAGTTCGGCTACGTATTCGGAAACTTGTACTTTATTTGATACGGCTTTCAGATCTTCAAATAAACCTACGAATAACAATTTGAGCATGTTAACATTGTAATCACAGCGTTCAATTTTTCCAGACTGGTTAAAGCCCATGATTGCTTACTCAACAGCTGACTGAGTTTAGCTAGGATTTCTTTCTTCTCTGACTCGGAGTTTTTCAATAAACATTTCAAATTTTCTAGATCGTCTATCAAAAGATAAATATCACGTTATTATTATTTTCTGCACTGATTTTTACACTAGCACAAAAATGCGTAACCACCAACCCTCATTTCTTAATTTGTTGTCGTTAAGGTCCTGCAGCCTATTTTCGGAGTCATTCGATTCGGACGATTCGACTTGAATAATGGCGTCTTTAGGTAATAGTGAGGCTGCATCTTTGTTATGTGCGAAAAGAATACTTTTAGCGAGTTTCGAATCCATTTTAGTAACTAAATCTTCTATCAACAACTTCTTTTCCCTGAGAGCATCTTCCTTCTCCTTAATTTTGAGATTTAAGCTTTCTAATTCATCTTTGTACTTCTGTGACGAGAGATTCATCTCTTCTGCTAGCTCCTTTTTATTTTGTTCGGACTGCTCAAATTTCTCCGCCAGCTCCTTCAACTCCTTGAAATTCCGCTCACACATCTCTTCCAATGACACTTTTTGACTTTCCAGCTCCTGCAAGCTCCTAAATACAAAAATAATAATATTATTAAAAACTGACTATCACTGACTGATATGGTCGAGAATCTCGATAAGAAACATACCTTTCTGTATCCTTAAATTTTTTAGTAATGTCTAATTTTTCATGCATGGCCTTTCGTAGTGCGTCTTTTGCCACGTTTTGGTATTTCTCCTTATCTTGCAGCAGCTGGATGACTTCCTCTCTCAATTTGTCTTCTGTCATGCTCTAAGTTTGGGTAAAAATCGTCAAAATTATAGATACACACAAAAACAGGCTGAAATACTTACAACATAACCACTGATTACTATACTCTATTTACTTTCAACTAGAAAATATTATTTCTAAGAAGCTTGTAAATCTTACCTTGTGAGAGGCTTGTAACTGTCTTTCAAGAATATCTACTCTCGTTAACAATCGGTCTTCTTCAATCAACGCTTTCCAGTTCTGCTCCATGAATTCTTTGGTGCCAGCCAAATGTTTTGTCATTATTGCTAACTTATTTTCCAGTACCTGCTCTCGTAACATGGCTTCCTGCTCAATCCAAACAAACAAAATCAAAAAATTTGACATTGTTCCAACTAAATAAATTTACTCCAACAAATACCATTCACAAATTCAGTATTACCCATACCTTGAGATACTGATTGAGTAAATAAATGTCTTGAACAGGAGTGCTGGTGGCCTTCTCAGGAACAATTGTGGATGAGCTAAAATTGAAAACACTGTTTCAATCCCGGACAACAGTAGTAATACCATAGTTAGTATACATCATAAAAAATTTGAACCAAATCATATATCAATCAAATAAACTCCAACTTTATTTTCAAACTACTCACCTTGCTTTAGCCTCTTTCCCATCCGGCAGGAAAAGCTGAACATTTGCAATAATGCATCCATGTGTCACTGAAAAAAAAATACAACATCCTCCATTAACATCCCCCACCTGCATAAAAATTCCTACTTACAATTTCTACAACATTTCTCCATTCCCCCTTACATTTCTTGTTAACTTCCATCACGTCAACCCCAAACTGCACAATATCTCCCGAACAAAGCTCTCGTGGTGCAGACTCCTCTGAACTCTTGCTAAGCCTTTGATTATTCACAAACGTTCCATTACTGCTCTTTGTGTCTTGCAAGTAAAACTGCAATTAAAAAATACCATTACCAAATTTCCACCTTACTCCTCCACACTTCCAAGAATTACCAAAAACAATATCCCGCTTACCATCACACAAAATCCCTCCAATTATCAAAAAAACCATTATTCCTCCCTCCTTTTAAAAAATCACTCTTATTTTTACTTACCTGAAACGGATGTGAGTTGGGACGACACGTTAGCACAGCCCGAGCACACATTGTATTCGTCATTTCTTTCAAACTCTCCAATTTCTTTTAAAATCTCCAACTATCGCTCAATTAGCACTTTCATTTTCGTTACATTTTATCCCCAACGGTGTCTTTTTATACATTAAAATAAATATGGCAAGTAAGTAAGTTAATCAGGTAAAAATTTAAAGGAAACGAAAAGGCCGAGTATAACGGGAAGCACTTCTGCCTTATATTTCCAGCAGCTTTTAGCTAAAAGCGTTTGCCTACTTTCACAATACACTTTGTTACAAACATAAAAGCACTTTTTGGCCAAAATCAGTTACTTATCCCCCGACGTACTGTTTTTGGCAAATGCTGACAGTATATTCAAGGACTATATGTATATGTACAAGGTGTGAAATTTCTCCGCAATTTATCTTAAATCACACCAATATTTTCTATAATAACGTAGCAATGACTAAAAAATAAAATAGTGCTTTCTGTGATTCTTCTGATCATCATTCCCGTATTACAGCCATTCGCTTTAATAATGCATACTGCTGCGATGCGATGATGGTGATAACGATAATATTATGATTCTTGCACACACACACATTTATATACGTGCATTTAACACTAACTAACTTTTTTATCATGCAACAAGGAAGATTTAAGTATATGGGAAAAATATGCACGTACGAATATGTGTATTTCGTTAAATGTGTGGACATGTAAAGAAATATCGTGTGAGGTAAGCAAGTTTTGGAATGGATTTTTATATTAGCATTTTCATACGAGAAGGTGATACGTATATTGTGACTCCTTGTTTTTTAATGTTAAAATGTTCAGGAGAAGGTATTTAGACACTTTTTATATATGGCTTTTTGTAATACACACACAAGAGATACACATACAGTGTTACATATGGTAAAACACAGACTTTATGTGTTGGTGTCTGGTTTGAAACATTAGGGAACATTAGAGAGTATGTAAAAAAATAAGTTCTCACAGAACAGGAACAAAAATTATATGTGGTAAACTTTTGCCAGAGTACAAGTTAAAAAGAAACATATAAAATACCTTTATATTTTCATCGTTCTCAAGAGAGACTATGTATCTGCTCTCGTGTATGCTCGCAAAGTCAATGAAATTTAATGTAAGAATGTGCCTTGTCTATATTTATAAAAAACTTGGGTATAGTTCACATAAGAAGACATTTTATATATAAAAATGGTGTAGGTAGAGGATAACACAGAAGAGTTGAGGAGGGGATCTGTAATCATTGTTGGTATATGTATTCCCATGTATAAAAAAATAGTGTTGGGGATATGCATAAGGGTAAACTTAGGTATATGTATGGAGATGATGCTTTAGTGCGATGTAAGTGTGTACATAAAAAACGGCCTATGCAGACGTATAGATATGGTTATAGTTGATACACACACACACCTTGTTCCATTATCAATAGGGTTCCCATGAAAATAAAAGTTGCATGCAGAAATTGTTGGATGGATTGCATGTAAAAGAGCATTGTAGATTGTACCAAGGTTTTCATATGGCGTTGTGTGGTGTTCTGCAGAAGAGTATGATTTGAAAGCGCAGAAGAGGATCATGACGCTATGTTATGTGCAGCTGAGGAGAATGTTTCCAAAAGCGAAGTATCCCAGATGAATGATTAACTAAATACAGAGAGCTTTTACTTGAGTACATGGCAAATGATTGGTAGGAATGGGTTTAATCTTGGGGAAGAAGTAAAAGCTTGTTTGGTATATTATGAAAGTAAAGCCAAAAAGAAACCTCGAAATTCCAGAGCGTAAAAGCTTGTAAGGTTTGAAGGTTTCCATTTTTTGCATGAGAGACAGGCATATGGTTATATAGTTTGGGATTTAGGATGATGATGATTCTTGTGGGTTAACTCTAGAGGTTTGTGTGAGTTGGTGGATTATTTGCATGTCAATTGGCATTTATTTGCACATTGATCTGAGAGAGAGTTCCAGTTAGCCAATAAAGTTGTATGAGAAGAGAGGCTAATATGTATTTAAGGAGGAGGAGAACATTTTATTTTCTCATGTGACTCTATATCGCTTGTCTGCTATGAATAAAGTTGGTGTGATATGAAAATGAAGTTAAGTGAGTAATCGAGGCTTGAAGAAAGTTACAAGAGGCTATTAAGGTAGATATTGGGTTTGTATTTATGTTTATTTCTGTTCGCGTACAGAAAACAGTTTTTCATATTGTAATATGTGGATAAGGATGCAGCTTGGGGTTTTTCATACGCCGCTGATGAGGAGATTGAGTTTTAAACAAAACTAAAGGCGAGAGACTCCACTGGGATGGGAGACCACGCTGCGCTGCAATCTATTGGTGATCACTCTGAAGCCAGTCTCTTACTGTCAATTGGCAGCTTTAGGCTTCATCTGCTTGATGATGGTACAGTCGGTTTGCTTCGTATCTAAATGGGATCATGTAGCGTGGGGATGGTTTACGTGGATATTCGGGAACAAAGCGTGTTTTGATGTCATGCACAAATATTTACTTAAATGTTACAATTAAAATAGAAACAATATTACATACATGCGTCAGTAGATAGCAACTAACTTTATTCAAACAACTTATTTACATTACGTTAAATGAATCAATCTTTCATTACCCAAAATGGCTTCATCATGTAAATGTAAAAGCTAACACAGGACATGAGAAACCACTAACCACAGTCGTTAGGGTGTTTTGGTAAGTAGGTTCCTTTTTGGACCGATAGTAATGCATTTTATCATCTTGAGGATTTGCCGTACAATAAACTGATAAATTTGTAGTGAGTGGTTCTTCCCAGAAGTATTAAACTTTAGCTTTGAAAGAGATTCATTGCTTTAATGTAAAAAAAGTTTCCGAAATAAAGTCCCTGTGAAGAATATTGTTTAATTTTTTGACGTATACGTGGTTCAGCTACTTTTAATAACAAAAATGACACTAACCGAAGCAGGTTACATTGATTTTGTATCATGCAATAAAAGACATGGTGCAAAATTGAATATTTGCAATTGCATTATAAATGATTGTTAGTAGGTGATTTGCCTTACGTATTCCTTATCTGGAATAATAGGCTCTCCAGATTTTTATTTGAAGCTGTATGGAACTTGCCGTAAGCTAACCATTAAGGAGCCCGAATAAAATCTTGAACTTATTTTATAACGGGTAACAAGTATTATGTATGTCATCATAAAAGCAGAACTAACAGGTTTATGCCAACGTTACTACATCCCATAAACCTAAAAATGACAATGGCAGCCCTTTATGTGTAGATAAAATTATAGATGAGGACAAGTATCAAATTTTTAAATCAAGACTACAGGCACGTATTTCTATATACTTTTAGAATCAGAAGTACTTTGGTATTGTTAGTTTTCGCTGCCATTCCAATATCCATTTTTATTGTAATGCTGGAATTACAATGAGCTCAATTGTTACCATTACAAAAATTCTAGGTATATGAAATTTTGCATGGATGACTAGCTTAATTATGCAGATTCATTGTTGCTGCCCAATCCTTATAATATTAATTTACTAATTACATTGCTTCCGTATGCATAGAGCTTAACAAGGTGCTTTTGAATTGGAACACTTCGTTGTGTCATGAGTTATGTGAAAATGTCACGCAATTCAAGATTTCATATTTTACCTATAACAAGGCTAAGGACGTCGTTTTTTTTTGTTTTTAATTTTACATAATAAAAACTTTGTCTAATAACATAAGATATGCTAACTGACTTGCTTTCGGTCACTAGAAAATTTGATGGCGTTGATTGATTCATCAACTACTTAGCTAGTACCTCAACCTCAACTCCTATTCTCATTCTTCTTGTACCCTTTAACAAACAGTGAAAGTCTTTTTTTAAAGCATCTGTTAAAGCAGGTATAAACGTGGTTTTATCCTTCCTAAGAAACATGTAGCTATAAACAGTTTCAGTTAATAGTACAAATGCCTCCTACTAGTGTTACAACACAATGCTTTTATACCAATACCAATGCAGGGGTGGATACATGAATACATTTTATTCTTCTCTCTCAATCCTTCATCACACAAGCTTTGCAAACAGTGACTTTCACACATTTAGTTGGTGTTGAAAAACTGGAATAATGCATGATATTATGTGTGTAGGCTGTGAGACAAGAAAAGAACAAAGTGAAGCCTTATAATTGCAAACTACATTCATACTAAACTATGTAGGCACATATTCACACGTGGGACTACTACATTATGAATTAGTTGAAAAGTTGATTAAGCCAAACTTGCTTCTGAACATGTTATGTATGCTAAAGGAAATATCGCGTGGGAATTGTGAGAGAAAAGTCGTGTGGATTACGTAGAGGGCTGTGTTGCAGGAAACCATCGACGAAAACANTGAAAAGTTGATTAAGCCAAACTTGCTTCTGAACATGTTATGTATGCTAAAGGAAATATCGCGTGGGAATTGTGAGAGAAAAGTCGTGTGGATTACGTAGAGGGCTGTGTTGCAGGAAACCATCGACGAAAACAGCACCAGTAAAAACCAGTATGTAGCAAAATTGTAAGTGAAGTCGATAAGTTTGCTGCTTGTTGAACACTCACTCAAGTAACACGGAACTGAAACATGAGCTATATATGCGTCTAGAACAAAGAAAAATGGAAGTGAAATGAAAACCTTTAGACACGTTAAACCCTAAGTGGATTTTAAGACAAAGACGTACACATAAAGTGTATCCAAATGATTTTTTTTCGTAAATGGATGTTGAGATGTAGTATGAACTTTATGGTGGCATGTTCCATAACGTAACACGAATTGAATATGGCAGCTGAATATGTACGAGGAATTTTAAAGCACACGACAAATGCATGCAAAGATGTATTACTTTCATTTATTGAATACATTTTAATACACATAAGTATAGGGAAAGTGTAAAATAAAACAGAAGTAATCACTTTAAATGTCGCTTTTATACTACACCTTCCTAGTTTCACGCCCTACCCTTTAAGACTGACGAAAGTAAAACCAACATTTGAAACGAAACGGAAGTGCTTTCTTGATGACCGTGAAATGAGGAGAAATCTTGTATTGTGTGTATGAGTCGCTAGTCTACATGCATATTTTACATTAAGGGTATATTACTAACTTGGTTTACATGTAAGTTAAAATTCGGACATATATACTTTCATGTAATCAGAACTCATGGCAGTTTTCATTCTGAAATGAGGCCGTTGCAGATTTTATATATTTGACCAGTCCAGCATGAAGATTCTTCAAATCATATACAAATTTTTGTACGATTTTTGTCGAAAAATGTCGTCGAAATACCAATGCAATTCTTTGTTGTGCATAAGTTAATGGTATAAGACTGCAATTACAGAATTGATGATCAACTCAGAGACGTAAATTTTAGTTTAGATACTTTATAGACGACCTGCCACTGTGCCTTTAAACCACTGGTGAAAGTTTTAAGAGAAAGTTAGATCGGTTTGGAGTGGTTTCCATGTGGGAATACATTTAATGAGTTTGCAGTTCAGATCGATTAAAATTTGACAGACGAATTCAACTATATTTTTAGTTTTCCATCTGGTGTTGTTTATACTTTACCCAAATGTTATAGGTCAATCTTTATACGTGACTTGAAAGACCAAAGTTTGACTGATTTCTTGAAGTGTCGCATTTTCGATCAATTTAGAGATTATTTCTAAACGCTTCATACTAATACGTATGTAAGCCTACCTAGAGGTACATACGGTGCGTGTCTTGTTTTTTCGGTGTTGGTTCTCCTGTTTTGCAAAATAGTTGACAAAATAATGGCTTCATATTTACCACATCCTCACCTAATTCTAGTAGGTACGTAAAGAATTTGTATCTGTTGTGGAAAAAAACGGATAGCATCCATGGGAAAAGTACTTACAGACCAGCATGCATATTGTGTGAGTGGCAGCTCCATTTCAACAATAATGGCTATACAGAATGGAAAATAAGGATGTGACAACTGCTCACAAAAAGTGAAG
>JAHZNG010001481.1:0-10351 GCA_027744375.1 Orchesellides sinensis | reverse complement strand
AATGAATAAGTACAATAGAAAGGACTCATACTGAATTGATAAGCTAAGAAAGGCCAAAGAGGAATGTCATAAAATGAATAACTTTCTTAAGAAGTTATACATATCTCTAAATCAAATCATTTAATATATTTTAGATTAAGAGAAATTCAGGCCACAAAAATACTCTTGAATATAAAATGTTGAGTGGGAACTACAGACCACAACAATTAGCTTATATTGAGGAGCATAGCTGTTGTACTTTGCATTTAACAAAGTGAAGTGTGAACTTGAATGAATATAGTTTCTTTGTTGACTCTTACTTATCTTGTTCCATGCAATAATAAAATGTTAATAATGCTAGTATGATCATTTTTCAAATATGAAAGCAAAGGAACGGATAATACTGCGGTAAGTATATACAACGGGTTAAGATAACAAAATCGAAATGCATACCTTTGTAACAAGAGAATACTTCCTTATTGTCAACCGATCTCTTCTAGACTGCCTGATGGGTTGAATGAAAGCATTATAAGCCCCGGCTCTTTGGCCGCGTTTCTGATTGTACACATGTTCGTTAAAACCTATTGACCAACGTGGTAGTGATTTTTAACCATCACCTTTCAAGTTCATGTAAATTAACAATGGTAGAAAACGAAAACAATGAAAGCTTTGTTTTCTCTAACCTTCTTGATATGGAGCATTGAGATCAACTTTATGATAGCCAAGTTCTTCTGCAGCTTTGACAAAATGTTTAGCAAGGGGGCTGTATGATGCGGCTGATACTGTCACCTCGCCGTCAAAGCCGTGGAAATTAGCTAAACAATAAAAAGTGATCATAAATTTTTGTAAGTCTCGAAACTTTCTGTTAAAAATCATATAGCATTTAGTTCAGAAGTCATACCATCTCCTTCACCAGCCGCGTATGTTTCAGATTTCTTAAAATATGGTAACAACTCATCGTAGCTCCAGCGTTCGTCTTGAGTGATTTCAGCCCAATGATCAAAATCATAAGGATGTCCTCTTAACCATACCATAAAATTAAGATTTGAAGTTCCTACAATTTTGAAAAACATGTTTATGAGCATAATTGCATATATGAAAAAAACATTGCGTGAAAGATTTTTTCTGAAGTTCAATTAAGCAATACCTCCAAGACCTTTTCCTCGGGGCCAATAACTAGACTAAAACAGATAATAAATAATTTGAATGTAAACCGACTAGAATAATCTTTTTTCTGCATGAAATTGTAGTATCAATAATTAAACAATTAAACAAGACATTATACCTGATTATTTAAGGAAAAACAGGAATACTGCTGCGGCACCGAATAAAAGTTCCAATCTAAACTTGGATTTCCCAACATTAAAGGAGCACATACTGGAATGCTTTGCATGGGAAATGGCTCTCCTCCAGCTTCCAAAAGCAAAACACGAAACTTCTCACTCAGACGATTAGCAACTACGGCACCACTGGACCCAGCTCCAACTGTAGGAGTGCGTGTTTGAAATTATTAGATTAACATAAAAAGCAATGCTTGTTTAAATTTTTAACTGGAAAATTTGCACACTTCACGAGATGATGAAATGGGGTTTGAATATGAAATTAGAATTACCAATGATAAAGTCATATTCCTCATCCTGACGTGCAAATATCAGACGATCCGAAATTTCATCAAGTAAGGAAAACTGTAGTATTAAAGCTGGGATTAGAGCAATTCCTGTGGTTAGGAAAAACGTAGTAAATCCCGTACTAATGGGATTCGGAAGCGTTACGGAATTCATTTTTACACTTTTAAACACGATATTTCCGGGATTGCCAATTCTCAAAAACAATTTAAATCAATCATATTTTCCACAATTGCAAATTGGGTATAATTACTTATAGTCCATTGAAATACTCGAAGTCGTGTGTTTTATCTCCTTTAACATTTTACAGATTTTCATTTTCTATGATGAATTTCAAGTTCCTGCAAAATTCACAGGCTCCGTTTTGGAGGTGTCAAGTGCACAGGAAACTGATATTTAAACAGCGGAACCCATGTTACGTATGTTAAGATATAGGATGTTGAGCTATTACTTTAACCCTTTTATTAGCGATGATATGAACCTTGTACTTCGCAGGATGCGCCTCTGATTAGAACTGATCACAGTTCAAGAATATTTGAAACGTTAATCCTTGAACGTGTAAAAATGATATTTATGTACATTCACCGTTACTTATGATTTTAAAGGGTGCAAGGTACATGAGAATTTGTAGGATGCCATTAGTAATTATGCATGTGTTATAAAGTGAATCGTATTTTAGAAGGGAATGCGAATGAAGCTGTGTGTATGCTTGCTTGTGCTATCATATTATGCAGCACGTGTTCCCATTCGATTCCCTTTCCTTTGTATTTTGTATTTGCCCCCATTCATTGCAAAATTCAAGTTCCTTTTTTCGCAAGGAGACTTTTACTACTTATATGAAAAAGTTCTATAACACAAATGTTAAAGGTATTCAGGCATAATTGCAATAAAATTATTTCAGTAAACTGCCATTACTGTCTTCGATAGAAGAAATGTTTATTTCATACATTTCAATGTATGTATTTTTTAGATGCGAACATTTTCAATATATATTGTTATATCATTAGCTTGGCTGGCTGTAAGAGATACTGATTTATAGGTATGTATACTTTTGTAACTTCAAAATAAATAATAACAAGCAACCATCAGTGCGTTGAAGTATTATTTTGACATGCTTGATAGGTACTTCAGTTTCCTATTAGTAACGTTACATCCCATGTGGCGATTCAAAAATCAAACATGGTGTAGGCAGAATAATGTAGACAGAATGAAATCTTTTGTCTGTTAATTACTCTACGTTCAACTGAAATATATTTTAATACCTTTTTAATAAAGTGTCATACCTTTCAGATAGCGTCATAAATGATAGCCCTTGTTGACCAGTTGGAGGAGCTAAACTAAAAAATATGTAGTCAAAATCGGATTGGTTATAAAACAAAGTCTGATACCCAAACAAGCACAGTGAAAGGCATGAGAATAAAATATTCAAGATTAAGCACCCGCAAACCCACGTGTACAAATATAAGCATTATATGGTTATCAGTAATATTGTCATTTTTTGAAAATGTAAGTTGCTTCAAAATTAATTTAGGATACGAATGCAATTGGCACTGTGTTACGTATTTACGTTCATAGCAAATACAAGTATTAGCTCACCCTCTCATTATCAAGAATTTAATTAATTCCCACGCTTCATTTTACAACATGGATCGAAGGATTAAACGCATTTTTTGCTTTGGTGGTATAAATAATAGGAGATGTTTAAAATGTGGGCTATACGCAATGGTAGCGTACCTTCATAATACATGCAGCGCTTATACATACATAGCTATTGTACGCAGACGTATAATCTAGCAGACGAAAATCATACTTTAATTGATATGTGCCTTGGCTGAAATCGAAAATTGAGTTAGGAGATACATAAAAATTCTAACTCGTTTTGCGTATTGAAGCTGAAAGTGCAACAGGCTGTGGGAAACAATCCTTTTCTGTTCTACCAACTTGTCCCATTTTTCTCCTTGCATAAGCTTTTAATTTCAGTCTGTACTCTACTATTATGTATTCCAATATGTATGGCGCTGTTTGCTGTACTATTGCTATTAATCGACCTATGAAGGTTCTTTCGACAAGATTTTATGAATTTGCTACTTAACAAGTAACACGGAAGTAGAACTACACATCCTGCCTCCTTAGTGCACGCATCACCTAAGTAGGTATCTGCATCTGGCCTTACTTCTAATCATAAGAAATTATATAAGTTGTGTTTTGAATTTACAACTTTGCTATATTAAATTCCAACAATATACCATAGAACACTCGACACGCATATCTAAAATAAAAACTAATAATACGTTTACATAATACTTTAAAGCATGACATGGCTGAACTCCGAATTTGTTTTTCAGGTGTTCAAAAACATTTGACGCAATTTTTATTAATGTGTAAGTCAAAGAAGAAGAATCCTTGAACATTTGACCATGGTTAATATTCTTTAAAAATTATATCCAGCCATCTCCTGGTTTTCAGCCCAAGCAAATGTCAAAGTCAAAGGATGCCAAGCAATGCGGTTTTCCTTGAGAGTTGCCATAAGTGTACTAGTCTGGCTCGTCAACAAAGCTAAGATTGTTTTTTATCATTTTCTATAAGATGCCAATCATTGAAATTCTAGCATTAGGTAGGTATATATTCCCAGTTTCATAAATCATACAAGTTTATTTATAGCAAAATAGGAGTGCGTATGTAATATCCAGTTTTGTAATATTCATCTCTTGTAGTGGGTTAGCTGACCATATTGCAGCTTCAGTATAAAGACCCCTGCAACACATTTAATATAAAAATTTCTAGAAAATTACTTTTTTTAGCCTTGGATGGACATTGTAAATCAACGCACTTTTGTAGGTGGATCGATGTTGTCTGTTGCCACCCTTCCAAAACTAAAAAATATGTTTGAGTCAATGTCACAAATATAGACAGTAAAAAATTATTACAAGTATGGAAATTAACATGAACAATGTAATGAAGACAATGCAAAGTGATATCCCAACGCACTGACGTTGATAAGTATGTGTGTGCGTGATTGGTGATTGGTCTAGGCAATAATTATGCATAATTGCCGTTGTCATTGTTGTACAAGCCTAAAATATGATATACAGCAACATGTGTAATGCAAATACTGTTTTTTGCTTCCTTCCTTTGGCTGTTCGATACTTTACGCACATTGCAGGAAATCATCTTCAGATGACCTCTAATCCCAATATAATTGCCAGTTAGGTAAGGAGTGGTCTGTCCATAGTGTCTTCACAACATTTGTGTTGTGTATGTACAACTAGTGTACTTATTGATACCAAAATATGTGGATAATGTATGAAGTTCGCGGTCAACAAGATGATACTAAAATGCTTACTTGGCTATTGGCTAGTGTGGTTAGTTACACTTCATAAAAATGCAAAAAGACAATATACTATATTTTGATGGCTAGCCAATATTATATTATCAGTTATCACCATTATCACACGATTTCGTTTATAATATTTCAAATTGCAAGCATTTACTACAGGTACTTAATACGCTGGATTAAAAACTTCTTTGTAATTCATGGTTGATAATTAAAAGTAAATGCATTAGTTTTTACTTCGTTACGTTTTATTCATGAGTGAATGAATCAGCCAAAAAAGAGCTTTGCCCAATTATTTCAGCTTGCCAAATCTGGAAAACTTTGCTAAAGTAGCAATGTCATTAAACCAGCGCCTTAAAAACTACAAAAGTCAAAGTAGCCGTTCGGAAAATGAATCTTTATTGAACGTCCAAGCCTTGTTTTTTACACACAACATTAAAATGAACTTTTTTATTGATAACAAAATAACTTTGTTTGGCTTGATACAGTATTATGTTTTCATTGATCTTATGAAGTATTATCTTATACAATCTATAGTCACAGTCACGATTGTATTGATACCTGAATAATAGCAGCCATTCGATAATCTGGCTTGAATATGGACACTAAAAGTTTATTACAAAAAATCTTGCATTCAACGCGTACACGCATTCATTAACATTTACTTCTTGACTATTACTTATATAATAACTTTTTGGCATACGTATTTACACATAAAACAGTCATGATTACATAAATAACATTGTAACATTTTAAACGACAACGTCTTGCTCTAAGATGTGAATTTCGTCTCTAATAAATCGAAGCAATTCCTCAGCCTTCTCATTGTTTGGCAGTAAAGCTTGGTCAATGCCGATTCCATAGCTCAAAGTACCCCGGTAGCTTAACATAGCCACTCCAACTCCTACATATACCAAAATTCTTAATTTAGATGAATTGCAAGATATTTTTGTGAATGATAAATAATAATCCCATCTTACCTAAGTTACCCCTTCCTAAACCTCCACCGAAGGAACCAAATAAGATAGGATATCCGAAGAAAGTTCCTGTTACTGGCGGACCTGATAAATTGAACAATACATAAACATGATGTTAGCATACATAGTCCAACTTAGTTAAAATGTAAAAAGCAAAAGGTTTGATCAAATTATGACATTAATTAACAACCTGGAAAATTTGACATCATGATTGTCGTAGCATTTCGCTGAGCAAAAAAGTTCAGAACTGGATGTGGCAGAGACCCAACAAGAGGTACCAAGGCGAAGTTCATGGCTGCAACAGTTGAATGAATGATTTTTTCACGCTTTTTGTTCAGAACTTTCAGGCGTTCCTTTGCGTCAGCCACTTCCAATGGAAGTTTCATAATACAGAATGACCTGAAATATACAAGCAAGCATAATACCTTTTGCATTATTGACTGTTTTTCCAAATCATTGTAATCTCTAACTAGTTCATTTTCGGCATATTTTCTAGCAGCTGTATTAAAATTGCGAGTTCGATTGCTACATTTTTTGTAATGGATATTTTGATTCGAAAATGTAATTAGATAAAATGTCTACTTAAAATCTAAAAACTACGAGATGAGTCATAACATGTATTTGTTTCTCAAAGGTTTGCATGGAGTTAAACGAGATTCTAACGCTGATAAGTCTACCATCAAGCACAGAAATATTTTTCTTCGAGAAAACAGTGAGAAACACGTAAGAATGTTTTTTATTTATTTTACACATATATCTGAATCATAATCCAAAAATTTTTAAGTGGTGTATTTGTAATTTCAACACCAGTCCTTTTGGCTTTACTACGTTTGAATGATTCTCGGACTTCCCACGGTTCCTTCGTTTTCTCCTGTATTTATGAGATGGTGGTCAGGTTTGATAGTGAATTCGACGCAAATATTTTGCGTATTTGGTGCATTGCTCGTGTACTTTATATTACGCACAGTGTTAACGTCCGTGTAATGACTCAGAAGCTGGGAAAGCTTGTTAAGCTTGTGTTGAAAAAGCTTTGAAACTTGTGGGGTGTCTGAGAACAGATTTATGTAGGAACTTTCGACATAATAAAACATGCAATGAAGATTTCATTTATGTATTATGGTATCAGCATCAACCTAAAGCCCTATCTTAGCAATTATAAGTCTAATTTCTCAATAGTTTATTCACTCTTGAAACATAAACATGTAAAAATTGTAGGTAATTACCAGTAGTTTCGCAATGTTGAAGGATGGCCTGGCCATGGCAGTGGCGTTACGATGTGCATTTTATCAGGAATTTTCATATCATTGACCAGCATAAATTTTCGTATTCCACCAGCTAGCGCACTCATAACAACAGCACTGAAGGTTACATTGTGCTTGGCTCTGATATTCTTAATTACCGACACGGGCACAGAGTCTCCAGCAGCGTATGTTTTTCTTTGCAAAGGTACACCCTTGGGATGGAAGGGGTTGTTGTCGTAGGTTGTTAACAACTCTTGTGTCACGTAGTAAGGCACCGAGAGCCAAACGGCTGACCAGTACATGATATTTTGAAGGAAGCTTCTCTTTTTAAATCTTGGCTTGGCCAAATCTTCTCGTTTAACGTTGTCATTGTCAATTGAGTTGAGAAACAATTCGAGCATACTGTAGCCATCTGCCACTCCATGGTGAAGTCTCACAATTACGACAGACTTTTGTCCTTCATGTGGTGGCCCTGTCCCGTCAGCGTTTTGAGGGATGTAATAGGACGGTGTGTAATTTTTTACCAGGACGATTTCCCATGGACTCTTGCCTCTCACGTAAGGCTTTTTTACCAAGTCTTGGCGAAGCTGTGAGAGATCCCTATCATTGACTTGTTTATTTAGGGAAGGCTCGTAGTATGTGATGTGCTCCTTCAATCTTAAAATCCTTTTCCCATTTCCAGAACAAGAAGCCAAGCCATTGAGAAAAGTATTGTTGAAATTCTGGATATATATGGTTCCCATGCTTGTCCTTTGCCTTAATCACTTTTTCCATCATGTCGACGCGCATCCTCTCGGCATCCACATCCCCTCCAACGTATTGCAACTCCGAGGAGTGTGCATTTTGGATACGTATACAGGTCATCTACTGCGCACAGTGCACTTCGAGTACATAACAATTTACCCAATGTTGGATTTAAAACTTTAGCCAATTGAGCAACAATAAAACGATAGATGTAACATGGCACCATAAGGAGTATAAAAACTGGAACAATTATTATTGTAAATAGTATACTGGCTAGTATTACGGACACTTTGTTCCTAATTCTTTTTAGAATAAGGATTTGCTTGCTTGCAGCTCATGATGGCAAGTATTTATAAATTTTAGGATTTTAATGATAAACTTGTTTTTAGACCAGGAGTCCAGCAGTTCATGCATGGACACAGGTGTTCTATAGGTAGTTCTCCAAAACTCGCACGGACCTATATGTCGCATGCAAGTTTCAGTATGGAGCTTTGTTTCCTTCGGAAGGTTTTGGAATCGCGTAGATGAATCGCGTTTATTTTACCATGTTGAAAGATTATATTTACTGTGTTGCGTGAGTTAGACTTTTGCCTGACCTGGCAACTTTAGGAACTTGTTAGGTTCAGATCCTAACAAGGAATGAGGGTTCTCAAAATCCTTTTCTGCTCGATTGGCAAGGATTTCAATTGTCCATGAAATATCCTCCTAATGTAATAATAAGACAAGACTAGTCGTGATATGTACCTGGCATATGAAAGCCAAAAAACCAGTTATGCATATATAATGTATATTTGTTACATGTTCCTGTATGAAATATTTTGTAAAGTATTATTATGCCACTGTCTAACAAAATTCATGTAATTTGCTCAGCACCTAAACGCTCTTCCAGCAAGGAAACTAAATGATACCTGTGGAAAGCCAATGGGAAATTATTATCTGTAGTTTGCCTGACATGTTGCTAATATCCTAAATGTAGCCTATGTAAAAAAAGTTCACACATATTCGCACTGTGTGTTATGTTTAAAGGGAAACTATAGTAGTTTAACCGTTGCTTCGTCATTATTGCCCTTTACGTATACATGCATATGTACATTCAACATTCCATGTTTCTTCAATGATATGTAAGTCCACAAATCTTCTTATGTCCAGCACTTAAGAAGATTAGCTAAGCAATAGGAAAAGAGGATAAGAAATAAATGTGGAAGTACACATTATTACGTAAATCAAAAGACCTTATTCTGGTAATGCTTGATTGGATAATGTAAGCGAGCATATTTTACAAACATACAGAAACAACTACTTTACTTATCCCAACACGTAGTGCCTTACAATAATACCATAATACATCCAAAGGATTCTATAATGAACGAATTGTCCAACTGCTTGATTAAAGGGTTGTTTTTCAACGCTGCTGCTACATGTGTATGAACTCTAGTAACTTATATGCATGCTTGTGGATATGCCCCCAACCCCAACCCCTAACAGTCAGTTTGCTTACCTCATATTTTGCAAAATCTTGTAATTCCAAATCCAGTCTATTCAATCATTTTTTGCGTAAAGACGACAGCAAAAAAATCATTACCTGCACATGAGTTAAGATTACTGACTTTTTTTTTCCAATAATGCATAATACTGTTAATGAGCAAGCTTTAAACAGCAAACATGGTTCATATTGTTACCTATTTAAAACAAGATTTTAGGAATAATCATTACGTAAAGAGTTTGAGACTAGTTGTTTCGCAATGTTTGTCTGTCCTGTCTTCTTTCTGAGACAAAAACTTGTACTCAGGTAATTTTTTTGGGGGGTAATTTAGGTAATTTGGTCTCAAAGTCTCCATCATGACTTTACGTTAGTATTGTATAACATGTTTTTAACTCATAGCGATAATATTCTTATTCGAATGTCTGATAAGTTTAATTGTTACCACAGTTAGATACCGATAATGTACTAGATAGTGGACACCTGCCAACAGACAACAAGTGAATTGCTATCTAGAAATTCAGGAAGTTTACTACCATCATCACTGTACGAAGCCTTTTTTAAACAAATTCTTCTTTGTCACAAGGGCAAGGTCTGGTTGACCTTTCCTATATAGCCTATGTTCGCTTGTTGTAAATATTATACTATTAATTGATTCATTCACATGGTGTAATTTTACATATGTAGGCAGCAAAGTATTGTAAATGCAATATCACCAGAAGCTGCAATTTTTTGTAGTCTTTCCTCATACAAACAAGGACAATAACTCGTTTCGTTACGTTTTTGCGTATATAGTTACTTATAGTGAAGACTGATAGCGTGTGGAATGAGAATAACATAATGTTCTAATTTAACAAATTCATGCACCCTCATTTAATTGTATAACAGTAGCAGGTACTTACAAGAGCCTTGCTTAGTATAAGAGCCTTAGGTAACTGACACAATGCAATGTAGAAAACGAAACGATATGG
>JAHZNG010001480.1:0-12864 GCA_027744375.1 Orchesellides sinensis | reverse complement strand
CTTAAGATTTTTTAAAACTGTTAATGTTTACTTTATTAAAATGTATATTTATATTTACATTATCGTTATACATGTAAATAGTAAAGGTGAATGAAGTATTAATGTTATTATAATATTCTGACTATACTTCTAAGAGTATTAAATTAATAATAGTTGTAACAAGAAAGGTAAAGACATGTAGTTACTGATAAAATTTATTTTGTCTCAGGAGCAGTCTCTAACTCTTTCAGTGTTCTCATCAAACTTCTCAAATGGTGACTCTTGGCCAGCGCCGCACCTTTACTTGTAATAATAGTAGCCGCCTTAGGAGTACTTTTTGCAGCCGCACAAAACAAATCTTCATATGCAGACAACACAGTCGCATCTATTTTACTTCTGTACGCCGCAGAAATGTTCTGAATAAGAGCATCCAAAAATCCACTTTCTGCACAAAAATCAGCCAACCACGGAAGTGTTTCCAGTAATGACCCAGTAGTCTGCAAGCTCAGGAACCACATCTCCTTAATTTCATTCCACGTTGACCTGTAGTTATTAGTCAGAATAAGATCTGGTGGGCTCTGAGAATCATCGGGTAAATGTGCATCCCAAACGAATCTCACAACACATTTAGCAAAACGAAAGGCAGCATTATCAGTTCCAGAAACAAGCTGAGACGACAAAAACTCTTCTTCTGGTGACAACTTATCTCCCATTTCTTTCCCTTCTATCGCCTTCTTCGTTAAATGCATCAAAAGTAAAAGCCCCAAAGAACATATGTTAGATAGCAAAGGTAAGTCTTCCTCTGTGTTGGAAAGAACAGGCAACGCATTAAAAGTCCATCTCATCAACTGCTGGAATATAGGATTGGATGCGACGACCTCTGGGCTCAGCACGATAATGTTGATAAACAAATTGCATGTGTTCATTATTGCCACCCCAAGCCTGCCAAGTGTTTTCTTGAGCTCATCATCACTCAGCGTGCATTCATCTTCCTCTGGTGCTTTTGCTGCCTTTTTTGCCTTCTTTGGTCGCCTCCGCTTCTCCAAGATTTCTTGTAAGTTTTTGTAAACGGACCAGTTGTGAGTTAAAAAGCGACTCAGAAATTCTTCCCCTCCTGAATCCAACAGCATATTGACTCCCCGCTCTTCAGCTGTGAAATGACAAAGCGCAGGCAGAAGGACAACTAAAACTTCGGGCATGAGTTGCTCCGTGCATTTCCCAACTTCTGCAAGCACTTGATTCTCTGGGCTTAAGTTATACTCGTCATCTTGGAACGTCTCAAATGCTAACGCGAGGATGAACGGGAGATGCTTGTAAATTTCCTCCTTCATACTTGCAGACTCATCTGCAAGCCATGCGGCCAGACACCGAACGGAAGCACAAGCCAATAGTTTTTTTCTGTTATCCCAAAACTTGTCTGGATTCTTTACTGCTTCCTTTTGGATCAAACTGATAAATCCTAAAATAGCCCAGAATGCTCCTTTTAAGGAATTGAACACTTGCTCTTTTTGTTTCTCATCTAGATTTTCAAAATGGTTCCCAGCCATGAACCGTACTGTGGTTTCAATTATTGCATAGCATGCTCCTATTAGATCATCATTCTGAACGATTTTGTCCATTGATCGGTCCTCCAAACACATTCTGACTTCTATGCAGGATAAGTGTACCAACAAAATCAAAAACTGATATGCCTCTGGCTCTGGGCCTTCATCATCAGATGACTTAATAACCCAGTCTACTCCCAACTGGGTTAGCATTACAGATGCCAAACGCAAAGCTGGATTTCTTTGTTTCTCTGTGATTTTACTGGTTAGAATGTCCGTCAGCCCTTTCAATATTGACGCTGGCCACCCAACAGTTTGCAGTTGTTCTGGCGTTTGGTTGCATGTTGGCACGATACCTGCAATTAAGGCACAAACTTCAAATTTTGACTCTGTCTGGTCAGCTTCAAACAGGCAGGAAAGCCTCTGCATCAGATCTGCAAATCCTTCAGGATTCTTGTTCCATGTTTGAGCACCCAACGTAGACCCAACCCTGCCAATGATTTCTAAAGCTTCATCTGAATTGAAAGATTGATTTGCATACAACTCAGTCAGTCTTTGAATGGCCCCAGCATTCACCAACGCTTTCCTTCCTTTTTCAACTGAGGCAAGGCACTTTAAACAATGGTAGGCTTCACTGACAACCATCAAAAGCTGGTCATCGTCTTCATTCCCCTCATCACATGACTCAATCACTGCAAGAAACGTTGGGATGGCATCCAGCATTTCTTGGTTTTCTGCAATCTCAGGATCTGAACAAAATGCTGTGAGTACATTCAATGCAACTGATTTGTACAGTGTTGAAGGAACTTCTGGAGATGCTGGAGCGTTGAGGAGTCGCATGATAAACTTGAACCCAATGGCAGAAAACAGAGCCCTTTTGCTTGTGCGTGTTAGCTTTGAGCCTTTGACGACTTTTGTGACTAGAAAAAGAGCTGCCATCTTTTCGGAATCATTTTGAGCGGACTGGAGTGCATTTATGCACTTTTCCACTGCTGGATTGAGCTTCTTGGGTTCCGCCATTTTTATATAAAAATCAGTTCAACTTTTTTAAGGGAACGAAAATTTTAAAACTGTCTTTATTACTGTTCGTACACTATTTTACACATTCACAAGTCTACTTTCACTATGAATGATGTAATTTGTTAAAGAAGCTGCAGCTGCAAGCCTTAAAAAACAAAAAGAAATAGGAAATCAATAAAAAGCGTTTTTTCAAAATCTGCTACAAAAGTAAACTTTTCATTTCACCTCTGAAAAATTCTTCACTTAAACTCTGAAGTAATACACAACAATACAATATAACCGAATAAATTTTTCGATAAACAATTCACACTCACCAGAAGTTTTGATGAACGAGCCAACTTACAGAAATCCTCTCTCTTTTCTCCTGAATGTTCAATTAGTTCAATCCAAATCGCAGTAATCGAATGTTTCTGCAATTAAAGATATTTACAAACTATTTTATAGTTCACCAAATACATTAAAGTTTATAGTTCCCAAGTCTATTTTGCCTAAATACCACAGCTTACCAAGTTATAAAAAAGGGTTTACAAAATTCCACTTTACACTTTACTGAAAATCCAGACAGCCGGCTCCCGAGCAGATCTCTTCTCGTCGTCTGAAAGAAAGACAAAGTCAACGTTCCAAAATTACGCAAATGGTCTTAAGATGACATGCATTAATGACTCCAACGCAGAACAGGCGATGGGAGGGGAAGGCAAAGCGTGATTCACATTATAGGTGACGATTTACATAGAAAATACTACTCTCCCCTACTCTTCTAGATAACATAGCCGAATAAAGATAATTTCCCCTTAGCTCATTCTTCCTATATGTTTCAAACATCTTTCAAACTTGAGATAACATTTATTTATAGCCAGTCTTATGGAAAGTCTATTTTTAGAAATTGAGTCTTACCCCACCCGTCGTATGCAGCCATACAAGAACAGTTTCCAATTCACAAATGTACAGGCGACGAGCCAACGACTTCTAAACGCTTCTCTTCTTCTTCAGCTCATCCATCGTTTTCATGAAATACTGAGGATTTCTGCAGTTGTTGCCCTGTGGGAGTACAGATGCGTCATGTCAAACTTCTCCACAATACTGGCTTCTGTAAACAACATAAAAACAAATCTCTGTTAGAACTTCTTTCATATAACAAAGACCAGAATATCCACATCATGATGATCACAAGTAAATCAAGTCCTTTTTAGACAATTCTGTCTTCTGTCCTGCTCTACAAATTAAATCGCATTCAATTTAACTTTACTTTTACTCATGTACAGTAGATGACCCCTGAATGAATCTTGAAAGACGAGAGTGTTTTTCAAAACACTATTTTTTGACTTTCAACTTTATACTTTGGCCTATTTATCGTAAACACTCACCTTTTCAGTTTGTGGCTTCTATTGCCATTATATTATATGGATGACATAATATGACAAGTGGAGTTTCAAAACGAGCAGTAAACACACAGCATAAAATGTTGGAAGAGAATCTTTGTTGAAAAAAAAATATCCTTGCACACGAGATACACTTTAAGTATTGCATTCCTAAATATACAGTTCTCGTTTCTGTATTCTGTATCTTGTGCAATACAGATACACAGTGACAGATTACATTGAGATGTACACATGCATGAAATGTTTTAACGCGCTTTTAGAATTAGACCATGGAATTTCCGATATGCCCCAAGAACACAAGAAATATTATGACTTTGATCACTCTCTTTAGAAATTAATCTAACTGCATAGATAAGGTCATTCAGCATACGGTTAGTACTAAAAATATTTGTATTTGTAACACCTACACTTAGGGTGAAGTTACTTGGAAATTACTGAATATAAAGATTGGCTGGTAAATTGATTAAGATGAAATTACAAGGATGCGTTTTGGTATTGGTTGTTGGTTAGCAATTGAAGGAAATGCATATTACATTATTTAGAGTGTTTGGCAATTTGAACCCTTCTATTTCTAACGCTTTGTTTAATGCATAACGCAAGCGCAAAGGTACAAGGAGAGTACATGACATTTGTATGTATTCAAGTTAATTTGCATTTCCATATGAAGTTTTGTTTATTACTGTTGCTAGTTCGACAAAGTTAAGTAAGGTATATAATTTTGTATGTATTCAATAACAGTGTTATTAGGTAACTTTCTGTAATAATTGGATAGTAGTAAGCTAAATTAAAATGTAAACCTACCAATCGCTTAAGATCTTTTTGACAATGATCACGGGATTTTTGCAGGGTTTTGACCATTCAGATGTTAAAATGACATTTAGACATCAGCTTCACCCTTGTCAATGCTACCAACTACTACCACCAGCTTGGATGTAGTAACTTGTAAATCTGTTGGTCCCATAAAAACGCTTGGATTCTTCCGGTGTTAAAATGCCTCCTCCAGCCAGTAAAAACTTGGCTGCATTTAAGCAGCTTGCTCTTCGAGCTGTGGACACGACCCCTAGCCAAGATCAGGACGAAAGAAGTAGCCAAAGTTCTTCTATGCATCATGGCGTTCACTCCAACAACTCTAGTAAACGAACGTTGTCCATAAAAAACGTGCACTCGCATCCACTTCGGGTAACAACAATTCATTTTTCATGTAAAACGTAAATATATGGTAGAAATTGTCAATTTGAAAAAAATGTATATTACATTTTTGTTTGTGTCCTTCTTCTAGGGTCGCAAACACAGTAGTCATGAAGCTGGAGGTAGCGGTAGCTCGAATTTGGGGAGTCAGGATGACATAAGCAGTGGGGAAAATTCTGAGACGGATTTTCATCGAGAGAAGAGAAAAGGTCTTGCGTTTCAGAAGACGGAGAATATTATCACAAAAATTAGAGACCTGATTGCCCAATCGGATGTGTTCATTGTCAGAAGAGAGAATCCTCCTTTCCTCGCCTGTATTCAAGTCAGCGTCTGGTTTATCCCTATCTTTTTTATTTGGCTGTTGTGGGACACGTTGGCCGTTACAGCGTTTGAAATTCCTCATCTCAGTTGGGTTAATCATCCAGGATTTTTATTGGTCAGTATTTCGTATATGGATTGTGATAAAATTATTCATCATTCTACCCAAAGGATAATAGTATGATTTAATGGCTTTTGAACATAAAATTTAAGGGATGGCATTTCGTGATGGTGTGTCTGGCAATGTATGGTTTTATGCTGTCATACCTATCGTCTGGAAGTTCATCAAGAACATCTCTTGCTGCAATATCTCTTGGTAAAAATAAATGCATAGTTACTTTTTTGTTAATTTTCAAAAAATACTAGTAGTTTTATATGTACTGAATTGTACAAATTAGGTATCCACTATCTGCTCCTTGTTTACCGAATATTCATGGAAGTCTACTTTGACGGATTTAGATCACAAAACAAGTTGTGGATTGAGAAGCCCTCCCACGCAGATTGATGCAGGTTAAATACTTCTTGGTGAAGGGTGAACTGGTCGTAATCACCAGGGTTGGACTAGAGAAAACGTTTACCCACAGACAATTTAGCCTGGAACAAGAAGTCCAGTCTGGTTTGGTTCCAGTATGCTGTTAAAGCAACAGAGATTCGCTCTTCTCGCCTTCAAAGTATTCTTCGGGGAAAATATGAAGAATGTGCCAGCGACAATGTACGTTGCTTCCGGCTCTTAGAATTGGCTTTGGATGTAGGTATTTGCATTTTCGGAAGTATAATATTAGTGTGCAATCATGAATTGAACTGTTGGGATACTGATGAAGGCAAGCCAGGTTCAAAACGCTGCAAAGGAAGTCTGATTCGATATTGTCACAGATGGATAATAAGAATGTCGAATGCATTTTGAAACGAATAAAGTTGAAGTCTAAAACCAATTATCTCATGTATGCTTCATTTCAATATTTTATTTGACGAGTTATTAAAAACAAACTAGGAACAAGAGACGTCACCAGTAGTCTGGAATAGTTACCAGTTTGTCTCCTCCATATAAATTTACATTTTTGTCTAAGTTGTGATCTCATAGCTCAATGCTACCTTATCCCTTCACTCAACTCAATTCTTAGTTTTTTAATATTTTGTTGTGCGTCAAAAGTCGATTTGCAAAATCTATTTTTCCGTGTATCCTATAAATACATTCTATACATACCCTCTATGTAAAAATCGCTTATCCACGTGAAGTCTAAACTAAAACGTATTTTCTTGTTTCCTCATTTCTCTTTTATTCTGTTTGAATTTCCCAGGATTAGCAATTAAAGCTTACACTTACTTCCTAACTAAACAACGACTACGACGTCGTTTTACTACGCCGTACTTCCCAAATGCTTGCAGGAAGCAAGAAAGGAACAAAGACCACCCGACTTACCCTTCCTTCCAAACCGAAATCGGAAACGTTTAGTAAGCTTAAATGCAAATAAGTAACTACCTAAGACAAGGCAGCTCGCTCACATCGGTATTGCAGTAGACGTTGGAGAGTTCGGATCGAGCGTCACAAATTGTGTCAGCAGAAGCACCGATTTATAGTAAGTCAACATGTAATAAAATTTGTAAAATAAATCTCATTGTTTAAAACCATTTATTAGTTAATTTTAAATATGTATCCAAATTATTGCTTGATGAAGACCATTATTTGATCATTTTAAATTAAATGTTAATTGATTTATTTCCTGAATTCTTTGTAGTAAATTTTCATCTATTAAATTTCGTCTTTAAAGGCGATATTGCATTAGACGTCGGGAAGTTCGGAAGAAGCATCACAAGGAGCAGCAGTAGCGTTTTTAAACGTAAGTCAAATTTATAGTTTTTTGTTTTGAGTATCCCTACCTAATTTAAATTGTGTAATTCTGGTTTTTTTCAGGTGTTAGTGAATCATGGAGGAGACAATGGAACAACCCGTCTATACGGACAAGATTCCAAAGATGGCGGATCAATTCAAGGAGGGAGACCAGCGTTGGGTCAATAGCTCTACTTGGTACGACCCCTCCAACTTCTATTTGGTGTTGGCAAGTCAGTGGCCGGAACGAGTCGACCGATTTACTAGGACTATGACGTGAGTGAAACAGCTTTTATTTGATATTCTAATGGTGACATTGGTTTTAATTATTAGAGATATTAGATTTTTAATTTTATGTTCGTTTTTAGGAAAGATTATAAGGAGAAGAAGAAGAATGGAGGGGATGATTGGAGAATCTCGAAGAAATCCTTGTTTCCCGGACTTCATGTTGCGGCGTACAATCGGCAAGATCGGGAGTGGCAGCGTGCACGGATTTTCGGCGAAGTCGGTCGAACGAAGAGTAATGGCCAGCTGAGAGGACCTTACTTTGTAAGTTCAAGCAAAACCTAATGGATACATACACTTTTCCATAGAGGCACGAGGCACCGTGTCGTAGACCCAGACCCAAATTATACCTGTGATGTACTTATAATGTGCAGCCCATTTATGTAACTATGAATTTTTAATTGAATTAAACATATCTTTTTAGGTAGAAATGGTGGACATTGGTGGTTATCAGAGGGGAACAAGGCTGGAGGAGATCATGCCACTGAGCTCCAAGTACCTAGAGCAGCCTGTGTTCTCAGTGAAGTGTCGCCTTTACATGAACGACTTTTGCTGTGCGTACCCATTTCATTCCGGGATGACGCCGTGGCCGTCGGCATTCTCCGATCACCTAAGAGGATGCATCTTCAACCAAGTGATGCAGGCGAAGTTCCTTCGCCAAGTAATGGATACAAAGGTACCTATATTAGTGTTATTTTATGGGAATGAGTGAATAATTTTTAAATAATTGTATGAACGTTTTATGTAGGGTGAACTGGTCTGGGAAGTGTCTTTGGAGAAGTACCAGCAGCAGCCCTGGCAATACGACGAGGAGGACAATAACAACAAAAATTTCTCTGTCGAAAAGCAAGCAGTCCTTTCTGCTAGACGCTTAGGTATCTGGACTTTGGACTAGGTTGAAGTGTTTTCTTTGTTTTTTAAAATTAATTTTACTTTATGAGTGAAAAGCAAGCAGTCCTTTCTGCTAGACGCTTAGGTATCTGGACTTTGGACTAGGTTGAAGTGTTTTCTTTGTTTTTTAAAATTAATTTTACTGTATGTCTGATTATTTATTACTGCATTAAAATATACTTTTATAAATGTGCACGGGTTAATGTAGATGTTTATGATTAATACATGGTATATAGCTAAATACTGCTCATTAGTAATTAAGTTGAAGTCGAAAACAGTTATTTTAAGTTATATACTTTATTTCAATCTCTTATCTGACGAGTTATTAGAAAAGAATTCGGAACAAGAGACATATTGCTCAGTAGTAATTAAGTTGAAGTCGAAAACAGTTATTTTAAGTTATATACTTTATTTCAATCTCTTATCTGACGAGTTATTAGAAAAGAATTCGGAACAAGAGACATATTATGGCACCAGGTGATAAGATAAACAGAATAGAAGACGACTAGACATTGCTTAGAGAGCATGATGAAGTATAGTTGGAGAAACAAAGAAGTATTATGTAAAGCAGCATCTCGTTTTGTAAGTTCAAAAGAGTAAGAGTAAGACGAGTACATATTAATTTGTTTATGGAGCACCATAAGCAGTAGAGACACCCCTAGAACTCCAATAGCACCACCACCGCCGAAACCAGAACCACCAGAAATTCCACCAATACCGCCAGCACCTCCAGCAGCTTGGTCCTTGTAACGGATGAAGTAAACTTCGGGCTTTTGTGGCCTTTGGGCAGCTGGACGGCGGATCCTGACATCGGATGAAGCTTCTCCCTTCTTGAGGAGGACGTAAACCAAGTTCTTTTGTTCATCTTGCTCGGGCAAGATTACTTCAGTCTGTTGTTGACTAGATGAGGATGGAGCCTTGACGAAGATGATGTTTACATGCTTGTCGCCTCCTGGAACACGAATGGTACGAGCTTGACGGTCAGTGGGCCTGAGCATAACCGAAAAATACATTTAGTTACATATGAAATAATCTCATAAAGCAGTACTTATAATATAAACTCTTACTCATCTGGGGCAACGTGGACGTAGACATGTCGGTGAGTTTGTCCACCAGCTCCACCTCCGAAACCACCATCACCACCCCCGAATCCAAATCCACCACCACCTCCACCTGAAAGAACTCCAATGGCGCCACCCCCACCGCTTCCACCGCCGCCAGAATACCCTCCGCTTCCTCCGGCTGAGGCAGCAGCCACCAAAGCCAAAACCTGTTGAAATTAAAGGATTTTTTAGCATAAAGTCTTATCTTTGCTCTTATAAAACTTCTGATAAAAATTTAGTTTTCAGGAAACTTACAATGAAAGCTCTCATTTTGAAGATAAAAAGAAGTTGTTCTACTTGATTGTTATTAGATGAAGAGTTGGTCAGTGAATGATGCTGGAAATGAGATTCTGATCGGCTTTTAAACAATCATGAGCAACCTACTAACAAGAATGATACATAAAAATTGCAATATGAAATCCAATTTTGTAGTTTATAAGAACAAATAGTTACATTATATTATTAAAGTCTTATGGTCAGGTCGACCACACACCTCCACAAAATGGGAAAGGATGAAACGTATACAATGTAATGTAATATACCTAGCCGATTTTTAATGTTTTGGGCATTTTATCATCAAAACATGCAGATCTTTAATAAATAAGAAGATGCAAGTTGTTAAAATGCACCATGCATCATAATAAATTTGATTATATCGTATCATCAAATGCAAATGCCAAAAAGTGACCCATTATATGTGTACGTACATTGTACGTATGAATGAATGCTTGTTTATATAAATAATAGACAATAATGGGATTTTGCGGCATTACTATTTTAATTGGCAAACCAATCTTTTTGCATAATAATATAAACTCTGAAAAGCTTTGAAGAAGATTTTATGAGTTTATGTATTATGATAATTGATGACATGCTGATGAGTACTCTAAAGCAGGTAAATGTAACATAATATTGTGTAATATGTAGGAATAAGAAAAACTTCTTGAGGGGTTAATGCTGTGGTGAAGGGTCTATGAGCATATCAAGGCAGTTTTTTACGTTAAAAATCACAATCTAATTGTCAATGATTACAAAATATAAACTGTTTATCACGACGGTATAAACGTTAACGGTTGCAATATTTTAGGGCAACTAAAAAGCAAAGTGACATGTGCAATAAAACACGTTATATAAGCAAAAAGGTATTTTCAGATAACTTGAAACCCTATGGTTAAATTGTAAAAAACATCATTTCCCAATTTATTACTTGACATCATTTAACCTTTAGGCTGAAAAGCCGGGTATATATATATCTTTACAAAACCAAAGATAAACTACTATAAATAAACTCTTAGTATGGGAAACTACAGGGCAAGTTTGAAACTGTAACATGTTTGTAATGCAACCAATAAAACAATGGGGACACTTGAAAAAGTTAACCCAGTAACAATTAAATTCTTTTTATGACATAATAAAGAAGATGATGGGGCCACCTAATAAAAAGTCAAACAGCTTCTTATAAAATGGAATTGTCATATAGTACACAGCCAGCAGTATGCATGTTATAACAGTAAGCATTTGAATTTGAAATTTCGTATATTTATATTACTCTTACTCATCAAAGGCAATCAAGATTTATTTGGCAAAATAAAAAATGCATTTATAGGAATCGAATGGTTATTCTATCTACATTTATAACGGATCATGTGGACGTGAAAATGTAGTAAAAACTACTGATTTGTAAATCACATTCGTAACTGAGATTACAAATGATTTGACAATTTTAGTATAAATGCATTTGCAAAGTTTGTTACTGTTACACTGTTAGCATACAGTGTTGTATGCATCTATAAAAGAAAAAAATAAGTATTTCGGCAGCGGAGAACCATATTCTACATTTGCCTAAAATTCTAATCTATACCAATCATATAGTGATACTTACCTATGCGTATATGTAGGTATGCGCGAAAATAGTTGTAAAATGTGTTCAGAAAATCTTTTCATCTTCATTCAAGTGAATGCATTTAGTGCCTATAGTGAATAGTGTGAAAACTGCAGGCTGCACTGCACTCCATTTAATTATGTTTATCTACATTGAATTCATCAATTATTCATGAACTGCCCTCCTGAAAGCGTGGGTTGACATTTTGCCTCGTAAAAAAATTAGTGAATTGACTGTGAATGATGATGTAAATTGCATTATCGGTTTGCGCTGCAAGGTGCATCTTCTTTTTAAAGGAAAGGTCTTCCGGGTCTTCTTGTTTCTTGACAGTCAGTGCAGTACAGTAAATCCCTACGTATGTACCTTACACATTATGCACTAAAGCTAACAAAAAAGCTGTACTGAAAATGCCACTAGTCACTTCATGTATTTACACAAAAGATAGTCATTCGTGCAGTAAACGTGACTCTGATTACTGATTGATGACCATTGCAACAACAGAACAACTCATTACAAGATAACATATTATGCAGCCGCCGCAACAAAAAGCAAGAAGCTATATTTATCTATTTAGCTGTCTGTATTTACGTAAGTAAGTATGAAGATGGTCAGTTGTTTTAAAAATGCAATCGGATTGCAAATGTCTGTATATATATTTATTGAACTGGTGCATATTTGTTGGAGTATTTAAGCAAAATCTCTGTATCGAATATCCATACTCATCTTTCTATTTTCATAATTTTTCAAATATATGTAGCATGAATAATATGTAAATTATTTTTGCCTTTCACCAAGACCGTTTTGTCTTGATAAAGTCAATACTATTTTCAGTTCATATTCATTTGCAATGATGGCTTTCGGACACTTATAACACACTTTTTGGAATTTATTATGGGAATGACAGGACGTTACGGTAAACTTCCACATACACTTAATCAATTTGCTTATAAATTGAATAAAGAAATATTTGTACGAGTGCATCCATAAGCCAATAAGCCCACACCGTCCCCATTTCCGTCGACTATATAGAAGACAAGCAAGCGGTCAAAGCAGTATAGGTATTAAAAATCGCATACATTAATTTTTAAAAAAAATTAGAACCCGTGTTCGAAATCAATAATTGCATTTGCATGTGTATGTACAATTAAAACAATATGTGTTGTTATTTGCTCTGAATGAATGCTTTCTTCTAATTATTTATGTAACTTAAAACATTTGACAACGTTGTGAAAGATTGTTGATTATGCTAAGCAATGAAGTTTAGGGTATGCATAATGTACAAAACTTATGCATTTCTCTCATTCCAAAGTGTATGTATGTATCGTAAGACAATTCTAAACTTAAGTTCAAAGACATGTACGATTCCTTTTGTGTACTCTTGTGTCAATTTCCCTAAATACTAATTATGTAAATGTACGTAGGATAAGCTAAATTATGACTCCGAGTG
>JAHZNG010001479.1:0-24286 GCA_027744375.1 Orchesellides sinensis | reverse complement strand
ACTTTAAGACAATACTTTTATTTTCCATAATGTAAACTAAAGCTAAGATATTATTTTAAGATTTTACCGTTATGATTTCTATTGAATATTTTCCCATAATCTAACCCTGTACTTTTTAAACTCTGTAACTACTATATAAGAAAATCCATTGGCATATTAAAATTCAGTCTTCACCTTCCATCGGCAACTTTAACTACTCTTGTGCTCCAACGTTTATTTCCAAAAACCGAACCTGAAGAAAAACTTGTAGTTATTACCACCCAACACCATAAAATACTACACTATAATTTTTGTGCCATATGCAATATGATCAAATTGTAGCAGTTTAAATTCATGTATTTACCAATCTTGACTTAAATTCAACTGTACCAATCTACACCGCCCTATTGAAACAGGCAAAGGCTTAATAGGAGTACGACGTTGTTTAGTTACACCATAAAAAGTTGAAACCGTCATCGTGCCACTTTGGCAAAATTCAAAATCCAATTTTGTTCGTTTAAAGCCGCCGATGCGTACAGAATTGAATTTTTTCTCAACCAAACTATAATCTAAGGATAGAAACGCACCTACTACGAGGTAGCAATATACGTAAAAAGGGAAAATCTACCAGTATGCAAACACACTACATAGCCAGATATTTACATTTTGAAGAGCATCCACAAGATCAAAATCGGGTTACTTCTGCTACGAGCTGAATGATGTATTCTATATTGCTGCTAATCCTCCACTCTGGTAGTTATAAACCTTGTACAAATGTGAGCACTCCTTTTTTTTCTTTTCAACATTGCTTTTATCTCTCTTATTCTGTTCAATGGGCAGGAATAAATCCGAAATTAAAAGGACCGCGATCATAATACTTTGGACAGGGACAAACATGTAGGTCAAAATCAAGCCCAGGTAGAAATTATAACATGGCTTTTCCCTTTCGCCTAGCCAGGTACTGCCAATCTCAACTTTCCCACTGAAAGCCCTCACTTGAAACCCATTCGTCACGAGTACATACGCCTTTTTTTATTTGAATAGAAGTACGTATACTAAACTTTACATGTCAAGTCCATTATTGGATCATTCTCTCGCAAAATGGATAGATGATAGATCAATATCAGGGTAAGTGTTGCGTTCGTGTGCTGAAGCGTAAATCTACACATACTCCATACATACATTGTTATGTCTATATGAATGTCATCAATACCGTATTAGTGCCAATGGTCTTGTAAACCAGAAAAAGCCAGTGACTCCCTTGTAACTGCGTAAACACACAGAGTCACTCCCTCCCTTCTGTTCTTGTTAGTCATCTTGTTCGGTTTTGTCAATAAGTACCATTTGATGTGGAAATCACTTACTCATGCAAAAAATTTGAAGTCCATTCCGTAAAAGTTATTCTTTCATACACATCAACTATAGTTATACTATAAACGAAAGGGCTCAATGGCGATTGCAAATTCAGCAAATCAGTTAGTCAAAGTCAGAAATAGTTGACGCGATCCTCCATTTCATCCAACTGTAAAAAATTCTCAAACTGGTGAAGTGGTTTTTTCTGTACATTACATTAGGCATAGGGTATGCTATGTACTTAACGTATTCAAATACGCGTATGACATATATGCCTGCAAAACCCGTACAAGTTTTGTGACCGAACGACCCAGGCAACTTATTGTGTGTTGTAGATAAAGATGATCATCGTGACAAAGGTGATGATAGCAGATGGAAGAGTCTTATAGTATAGTAACTAAGTGCATTGGGATTATTAACTTGCGATTTAGCAAGTTACTAGTTTCTTTAGCGGTGTCTGTCTGTCAGTCAGTCAGTCTGTCTGTCACTGCTCTCAAGGGTGTACTTTTCAACATTTTCAAAAAATTCTTTTTACGATGGGTTCCCAATGTAAATGGCTCGGCTGAGTTCTAAGATGGGCACTAACGGTCACATTTTACCATTAGAAACCGTTACGATTTCAAAAAATTGTTATAGCAAGATATGCATGTGGCACATAATCTAGGGTCCATTTTCATTAAAATGAATATGCCGTTGTCAGATTTCGAAAACTAACGGCCGTTTTTTCAAAAATCATGTTTTTGGCCGAAAGTTTTGAACGGAGTTCACTTTTGACATTCTGTTTTCGGCAAACGTAGTCTTTAACAAAGGGGCAACTAGAGTAAACAATGCAGACTAAATGTCAAAATTTACCGTTATCCACCGTTACGATTTCGAAACTTTGTATTTAAAGATATGGGATCATTCAATAAGAACGTAACGCCTAAAATCGCAGTTTTTGTACCCCCCTCCCCCCATGTCACATCTATATCGGGGTACTCTTTTAACATGGGCTGTCACGCTTTGGTCATGATCCCCCTCCCACCCCTAAGGCGTTACGTTCTTATTGAATGATCCCTATGCATGCGGCACATGATTTAGGGTCCATTTTTTATCAATACGCCGAATCTGTTGTTTAGAATCGCCAATATCTAAATTAGGTTTGGAAACAAACGGCATTTTTGGGTCTTTTTGTGACAAGTTTTAAATTGCTCCATTCTGAATACCAAATAGCAAAACGCAGACAGACAAAGTTCTCTACATCCTGTTTGTCGGGTTTATTGTAGTCAGAATATGGTCTACATATTTATAGTGCAAATTCTACCAAAAAGGAACACAATTTTTTTCCTTTAAAAAGGTGCTGTACAGGCGTTTTTTACAGAGCATTGAGGGCGACGTTAGAGCAGTGGCACCAAGAACAGTCGCATGTAAATTGAATGTCTAAGTTGACATCCCAGATGAATCGAATCTAAGCCTAAAACAATTCACAAACTTTTTCTTCTTTCGTATCGCCTGGTGCATTAATGGAATTTAGGGAGCCTGCGTTGGGAATTTTTTAGATAAGATTGACCCAGCATTCAACAATCCTTTAAGTGCAACGTAACTGTCTTGATGAAGGTATGCATGTATATACCGATATTATGAATGTATGGTTATGTAGGTATAAGTATGTATGCATGCTTTTATTTGTCAATGTGGATGAGTTAAAAATAGGAAACTGTACCAGTTTTGACCTATTATTTAAATAGACCTTGTCAAATAGTGCTATAAGCTAACGCACATCCACGAAGGAACACTTTGAAATCATTTTTAATTTGTACCGATTTCATATAGTCAATCATAAATGCATGGTTATGCTAAGAGATTTATCAAAAGTGTGAAGAATTTCCATCACTATCAACCTCACTTAACTTATTTTGCAGCAAAATACATAATATAATTAGTGGGCAAAGTATATACAATATTTTTACTCGGTGCTACTTGGTAGTCAAAACTGCTACCAAGAAATCAATTACTCCTAAGAAAGCAAACGAGGGATCAAGTCAGTGAATGTGAATAGTGGGAATTTTTTATACTTTTGGCTGGGATATGATCATTTTCATTTTTCTACTTCAGGAGAAGCTAAAAGAATATACTGTAGGTTGCATGAAGTCATCTGTCTATATATTACTTATTTTGCAGCAAAATACATAATATAATTAGTGGGCAAAGTATATACAATATTTTTACTCTGCTACTTGGTAGTCAAAACTGCTACAAAGAAATCAATTACTCCTAAGAAAGTAAACGAGGGATCAAGTCAGTGAATGTGAATAGTGGACATTTTTTATATTTTTGGCTCGGATATGATCATTTTCATTTTTCTACTTCAGGAGAAGCTAAAAGAATATACTGTAGGTTGCATGAAGTCATCTGTCTATATATATGTATATTACGGCTCAAATATAAGGAATCACTTATCAAGCTTTGAATTGAAACCGTATCCCTTATGGTTTCATTTTAATTGTGTGTGATGTGATGTGGTAGTGGATGAAAAGGGTGTTGTCTCGCTCCAATACACTAATGATGTAAAAAGCCGTTTCCGAGCATGACGACCTCAAACCAAATGTATCCTGGTGAACGCTTCAAAATGAGGTTGATCGTCGAAATTCTTTGAATAGCAGACTCACAAATTCTTGTTTGAATAGAGTTCTTTAAAATCACGCTACAAAAAGGATTTGTTAGATATTATTTATAACACTAAGTGCTATAGGTACTCATAAAAATGTATGCTTATATTATTGCAGATAAAGGATGTTTTAGGTTACGGCTACAGTAAATGTTTCAGAACAGATCAGGCTAAATTCATTAAATTACTAAATATAATTTAAACCAGATTTCACATTATTACAAATCAATAATTTGTAGACTTAAATCTAGAGTGTATCATATTGCCCATACAATTTCAAATTTAAAGTAGTCTGATGGAAAAACACTACACTTTCTCCTACTTGTAAAAAAAATTAAAATGATTCCATAATATATTATGTATTCTATTCAAAAGTTAAGATTATTCGATGCTAACCAAGAAAACCACCGGATTTCTAACTAAAATTGGGCAAGCTATTCTATTGTCCACTTAAATTAAATTAACTGGGTAAACACCAGGTAAAATATATAAATAAGAATATGCATATTCTCATTAAGCTTTGCAATTTCGTTACATGTATGCATGGTGTAATTAGATCTAATGCGTTTTTAAACATAATAATAGGCCAGCAAAATATATCTGTAACAAAAATACCGTAGTCTCAATTGTAAGCAACACTGTAGGAGATTTAATGAGATTTTATTTATTTGGCTAAAATCCCTCCAAGAATGTCAGTTTCCAACTGGGCGAATAAAGTAATCAAGCAACATGTCCACTAACAAATCCAGCAATCTCATTAATAAGATAGTAGCAAAGGATCCGGGACAAATATCAAGCATGCGTACTTACTTGCAGAAAATCCCTTGGGGTTGCACCCAATACTTGAAGAATTCTGTCATATCCTGATTCCACGCAAAAATCGAAGAACATTTTTCCAAATAACTCCAAAATCGTACTAGCAGGAATTTCTTGAGGGAACGGAACAAACAACATAAAGAAAAACATAAAATATTTGTAATAAGTTATGGAAGTAGATTCATATTCCGGGAATAACCATACATAAAACAAATATATCATGTCATAATACTAACTTATATACAGTGTACGACAGTTTTAATACTTCGTTTATAATAATTGTATAAAAGGAAAGTATTATTAGAATGTTTTCAATAGAGGGCAGCTTACTTAGAACTTTCTCCGCAGCTCCAACAATGTTGTAAGTTATTTCATCTTCATAAATTTGTCGTACCAGGAACTGACCGTCCATGATGACATCCGCCTCTTTCCTGTTTAGTAGAGAAAAAGGATGAGAGTAACGAAGAAAAAAATGTAACCACGAGGGGAAAGGATCAGGGAATTCATTAAATTCTGGGACATGGCCAAAACCCTTTGTCAGGTGCATCCTTTACCGCATATTGATGTGCTACATTGAATACGCCCCTCAACAAGAAATCCAATGCTTTTTGCCGTATATCTACTGCGTATAACTTGTGACACATGGAACTCTTAAGGCCGTCTACTGTCTTAAATCAGGCAATCAGAAGACGGTTCTAAGTGAAATAGATGAATTGGTAACCTGTAACCTCACAAGGGACTATGCCGATATACATTTCCGATTGTCGTCCATTATGTCGCTCGAAGCTTATGATTATGGTGGCGATCATCGGGAGACCTGAACCTTTTAGTGTACCTATCGTGTGCACGTTTTTTCTTTGAAACTTTGCACTATTGCAGATCAAATGCAGTGACAACGAAGAAGTATACCTAAGTCAAGTTATACAAAGAAAACGATATTCATCAAATTTAAAGTAACCTAATGCCAAAATTTATTTCTTTAACTGTCATATTACATGTATGTATGTATGTAGTATAATACTCGTCGCAAAGGGATACCTTTTTAATTGGAGTAACCTTCAACCTTGCGACTAATAATATAATTGTAATAACTGTTATCCTCTCTTTTGTGAAAAATATTGTATTTCATATTAAGTGTTTTATTTGTATGAATGAATATGACGAGGTCGCATAAAGATGTAGAAAAGACGTAGTTAGTTTGCAAAAACGGGTCTTCAAGATGATAAATTTAAAGGCATTAGAAATAAACATAATGAGAATATCTTTTCCCTAGTTCTGCTTGTCTCCAGTGAGCTATTCTTTTGTTTCCAATCAGACGCTTCTTTTTTTCATTCCCTTTCATCTTCATTCTTAACGCATAGGGCCACGTTTATCATTCAGCCTATTACCTTTCATGTCATTCATGGCCAAGCAACCGTTCATTTGCAAAAGGTAGGTGTAAGCACATAATATGAATTTAAGCCTTCCTCCCAGTAAATCCCCTCACTAGTTTGCTTAATGACATTGTGACGGTTTTAAAAAGAACAAATTAGTGTCAAGGGATTTGTCTAATTAGACATATTCATCACTGTCATTTCCTAAATTGCATTCAGAGTTCTAAAATTGTATTATTTATTTGTACAATTTTCTAAGGTACGAATCAGTAAGTAAACAGAATCAAATTAAATTGACATTTCCAACATGCCCACATTTCAGACAGAATAGTTTGATTCCTACTTACGTTGTACATTGTAAATTGCATTTTAACATGACAATGCTATATTTTTAAGAATTGCATGTCAATGCTAATAGAATTCTAAAGGAAATCCTGTAAGTACATGGCCTTTGACAGTGGAAGCAAAACAAAAACATTTCGATAGGTTTTACAAAGATACTTTCAACCTTCCATATAATTGAGGGCATGAACCATGGAACCAATCCCTGAATTCCATTAAAACCGTGAGATTGTTCTCAAAGATAGTTAGCATTATATTTACGTATTTGTATTTTGGATTAAAACAATAATCATTTGTTAATATATTAACAAGGTTTTTACTTTGACATGAAGACTTTATAAATTTACAGGTATATTACCTAGTTTATTTTATACATTATGTATGATACGTTGTTTTGTCTTTGTGAGATGTTATCATGATTAATACGATAAAAGAAGCAAGTGTATACAAAACTTGAAGCCAAAACAAAAGTGCTTTAGTTATTAAAGAATTATCCAATTAACTTACTTAATCTCTTCCCACGTTTCTTCTCCAAAGTTGCGGAGCACAAGGAGCTCCAAAGCGTAATTTACAAAGCCATACTGTGAAATAAAACAAAGAAGATTCAATATTACATTGCCAATTTGTGGTTACTTATAGGAAGCATATTATCCTCGTTTAATTATGAATGCACGACCCAAGTAAAGCACGAAAAACTTGGCTATGAACAAAATGCTCTAATCTAAAACCATCTTGTTTGGTGTGTAGGTATACCCAACATACTTCTTTATTGTTCACCAGATGTCATTGTGAACATAAACAGCATGGTATCGTAGGATGTGTTGTAACAGATATGTGGGGTTAGGTTAGCATACAATGGGGCATGATAAATTGCTTTTATTATAATACGGTACATAGTCTGCATTCAAACAATCACAATCATAGAATCCAATCTAGCATGGTAACCACGTTTGGTAACGTTTCTACGACTGGATAATGGTTTAAAACATGTAAAACTCGCATACAAGACGGAAAGTAAATTGGTATTTAACTTGATAAAACGTAATTTAAATCGAAAATAGGCATGATCTAAAAGTATTGTTTAAAAACTTATGCAAATTTATAAAATTTAGGAAGTTCACCTCACAAAGTTCCAAAGCCATTAAATATACTTTCTCTTTCGTTACCAACTGACTTAACTTGATGGCGAGGAGTAGATAAGATGCCTAGTTTAATGTTTTACAGTATCGTCATATCATTGCTTCTTTAAAAACCAGCATGCTTAAACAGGATATTTCATGAATAAGCCATTATTAGAAAATTGTGAGGCTCTCTTTTTGTCTTTTAAGTTACACGACCATCAGATAAGATAAAAAGGAACACACATCTGGAAGGATTCCAACATCAACAGAGTCGTTTTCCAGACTTTTTATTGCGGAAGTAAAGCACTCCTAGATCAGCCATCTTTAAGATTTCTTTTGTTCTGCTTGAGCATCTACTGTTTTTGATGAGAGGGGATAAGTTATATAATATTCATGAGCATGTGGTGCACACACAACCAAAAAGGAAAAGGTTATCAATTTTCCTTTCACAAATATTGCACATAAAATACATACCTGTATACCCATAACTTACGGGTCTGATTATAAGTCCAATGTTTTTTCACTTTGAATTTGTTCACTGTATGCTTCAACTTAGCATAATATAACCTTTAGCGGCTTCCAAAGGTTAACAAATAATATCAAAAAAAGCATGCGTTTTCTTTTCTTTTTTTAATCAGCGGCTTTCAGTAAACCTATATGTAATTATGATTGATGGTAAGATTTGCGATGCCCTATCTGTGAAACCACACTCTGAGATGTTTTCTGCTTCCCATACGTATCATAAATCATGTTAAGACTAAATGAAAGCCGTATTCACAGAATTGTATGAAACAATAATGAAGCATTGCAATAAATTCGGCAATGAAAACCTTTTATATACATATTTCTAATAATAATATTTATGATACATAACTTACCATCCTTCACACGATCCCTGCCCTCTTGAAATATATATAAAATACTATCTCTCACTCCGCAGCAATGATTTCTCCTGCAACAATAAATTTCACAAATTCTTTTAGACATCAAATGATGAGCTCACTGAACGTAGTATCTACATAATAGTCTTATCAGCTATACTTAAATGTATATATATGATATTCATTTATAAAACACTCGGAGAAAGCACAATATAATAATGGCACAAAATTTAAAAAAAATATACAAACCTTTCTCTCCTCAAGTTTATTTTTTCCCTGAAAGTTACGACACTGGCGTTGGTTTCACAGATTCTGGAAACCAAACATGACTATTTTCCATCACTTTTCCGTATCCACAGAGCGAAATACGGTGATGAGCAAACTTGGAGAAAGTGAAAAAACCGACTGACTTGGTTGTACCAACTTAGCGAGCAAATTTTGTTACTGCTTTCAGTTCTCTTCTGGCACAGCATCTTAATATACAGCTTTTACAACGCAACTGAGCGGATAGAGTAATGCATGTGGTAGATAGCGCTTTTGCAATATACCATAGCATAATAATACATTGGCATACATCAACTCTGTGTGTGTGCTAGTGATAGTTGTGTATTTACGTAGTTTCTTGCTTTCTCTTCTCCTCTCACGGATGCTCAAACACATAGTCCCACATTCTCTCCCACTAAATATTTGACGTAGGAGGAAAACATGTGGATATACCAGAGAAAGCACAACGAACAAGTTAGTAGGTACATTTTCTCCTTGTACAAAACGGATGAATTGTTCACGTACAGGGCTGAACACTGCTTCTACATTTCACCTTAACTTTCTCTACAGTCCATAGTATATATACAATACTTACTTACAGCTGGTGGTGGTGGTGGTGTGTGTGTGTGTGGATATGGAAGAGCCTTTCTTTGGTCTAAGGTATCATCACTTACAAGCTTGAGAATGAAAAGACAAATAAACTACCTACCTTTCCCATGTCTCTCAGCTTGTTTTCTGTCCTGTATACTAACTTGGCGTGTGCTCACCTTAAAAATGCAATGCGCTCCATGCATGAAGATACAGGTTGAACGTGATATTTTTCACATATGAACATCAATCAGATTGGGATGTTCTTTGTATCAATCTAATCATTTTATTCGTATACACGTTTTTTAAGAATCTTGATACATATGTAATTGTTTCAAGAAATATTTAACTGGAAGTTATTTGGGGAAAATAAATGATGGTACATCCCTTGGAATCCAATTAGTAGAGAGAAACATTCATTCATATGCAATTTAATTGTTTTTAATTAAAAACTAATCATGGGTTGGTGAAGAGTTTCAAAAGGGAATGTGAGACGTTTTCATACTCATTGAGATATATTTTTATAAAGCATTGGAACCTAGAACCTATTTTAGACCAACTAGTAAAAAATCACTTGGTTTGCTAATCCCAAATACACCATGAATATATTGTAAGTTTATGTTAGTTAGCAAAAAATGTTTAGACAAAATAGTTTCATTTAGTTAGACTTTCCATGGTAAATGTTTTAAATGACTGTAGTAATATAATAAAAACCAACGTTATCACAAGTTTTCAGTTAAAAACAACTGGGCAAGTTTGCTGTAGAAGCAGATGGCAATAATGCAAAAGCATCTATAGAGGGTTTTTATGGAAACGACGTAGGCCTCGCTAACATACGTTTTAGGCTTAAGTAATCGCAAGAGGTAGCCTATGCATGTGCAAAAAGCTTTAATAACAAACTGGTCCAAAAAATCCTTTCCATGAAATAGTTGCTTTTAAAAAATATTTTTACACTCTTTTTGATTGGAAAGATATTTTCACCTGAAATGTTTTTATGGAGCAGCTTCAAATTTTAAATTTAAACCTACTCCCGTATTTACCGTAAATGAATGTTGTGACTATACCTGTCGACTGTCAAATTCCACATCTGCTATTTATCCCCTATTTCCATTTTTAATTACATTTACAAACTTCCCGCAGACCTGATTATCTAAGCTAATGACTCCCTTTTAAACCTGAATCTGGTACGGAATTAATTAGATTTTTTTCTTAAGTGAACAGTCGTCATTTATTTATAAATATGTAAATTTTTAAAGTAATCGAGTGCTCTTCCCTTTTCAATTGTAAAAGTTTTTACTAGGGAAAGTGTTTATTATTCTTGAGTAGTCGTCTCAAATACCCTTTTTCATGAAATCATGAATGCAAAGGAATCTACTTGACTCAGCTTTATATAAAGTAATCAACTAGAAAAGAAAAAAAATCTGAAAGAATTATCACATGAATGCACCCTACTTCCGGCCTACTTTCCTTTCAGCTTTACTCCTTTGTGTCAGTTCTCAGCCATAGGGGAAACCTGGTTGAAAACATATACTACGAAGATAGTGTTGAGCTCCTTGAAGTGTTCACATTTACATAGGTATATCTTCTAAAACACTTTGTAGCTAATATCTTGCATTTCATCCATTGGCAAGTTGAAAATGTAGCTGATGTACCCAGCTAGTAAAATGAATTTCTCATTTTGCCCACAAAAAAACTTGCAAATATTCTTTGGTTTGTATTTCAATTACGATAAGGAAAATGCTTGATAATATACTTTTTGAAGTTGTTGCTTTTTCAATTTATACAGATCAAATGTAAGCTTTTTATTGACGAGTAAAACCTTGGGACACGCAATGTTTTATGTTTTATTATATATTGTGCAGATAACCTTTTGCCGATTGTTATTCGCATAGGCAAAAAATCTTTTGGGTACAAATATAGTACAAGCCGGGTTATATACACTGTATTGTTGTGATTATATGTATGTATTTTGTGCTTAGCATCTGCTTGGCTTTTACAACTTACTTTTATAAAAAAAGTTAATGCACCGAAAACAGTTTCCTATTTTGTTTGTTATGTAAACGTAGCAGTTAATATTTAGGGCGGGTCGTAAATGGCTTAGGAGATGAGGAGCTACTTGAGTGAAAAGGAAATGAAAGTCAAATTTATCTTTCCTATCTCCGTTTCTCTGCCAATTTTATCATCATCAAGACAAATTTTATTGTCATTTTCTACTAGATTGATAGAGGCTGGAAGAAGTGAAAGGAAACTTCGGAAGTTGGATTAGCTAACCGTGAAAAATTGTAGGCCAGTTTTATTATTATTATTCATCTTTCATTCTCGTATTCATTCGTATGAAAAGTAAGAATAATAGATACATTATCAATTGCTGATTGGTAAATTTGTACAAAGATGCGAGTTGTTTTTCTAAACGATGAAATTACTTCGAAACTCATACTTTGCGGAATACATACATGCATACATATGTAGGTCAGGATATGTCTAGTTGTATAATTCTAATGTTTACATTTATGCATACAGAACAGAATCAAGGTTTGTAGAAATATTAGTCTTAAATTTAGCCCAAGTCAGTCATCCAGACCAATAGTGTAGGCAAACCAACCAAGCACGAAAGATAGGATAATGTTTTTGGAAGTGAGTAAAAGCATCAAGCTGAAGAGTTTTTTTTTTCTATACAGGAAAAAATAGAAAGTCTCCTTCTCTTAATGCAGTCTTTATCAGCTAGTCAATCCATCTTCCATGACAGAGTAAACAAGAAGTCCTTTTTTACTTCTTTCGTGGGTGCTGCCATTCCTATCATTACTTTTTGGTGAAAGCTACTTCTGATTATGTCATAATATTTGTTTGTCTGTCTTACATACTAATAGCTTTACAAATGTGCAACTTCATGTTTGGCAGTAGAATTGGTACAAAGTTCTGTGTTTTTAGAAGTTTATTTATGGCAAAGAATATACATAGGTAGCAGGATTAACTGCATATTTTATAGACAGCTATTTATCTACGATATTTTTTATTTTAGTGGTTATTATGAAGTAAATTAAACGTTGGGCTGCTTGTATTAAATATATCTTAAATTTTTTAATTGATTTAGTGTTAAAAGTTATACTTTATTTTAGATGATTCCTACAATATATGAAAGCATACAAAATTTTTGTTTCTTTATCAATAAGCATTTATCTGCTACTTGGGTATGCCCAGTTGCAAAAGTTTGTTATCAGCGTTACCGGCACTATTAAGCGCAGCCACATCTCTCCGCCTCAGATTGATATTTTATAAATGGATAGCCAAGCAAGTCTTGGTTCATCTCTCAATGGAGATAAAGCTTCCCTCATCCCGTCTTCCAATCTCTATTGAAAGTGATTATTTAGTTACTTTCGTTCCTTCCCAATAACAGTGAAGTGTATTATAATATAAACCAAAATCGTTAACGACTTGACTTGCTTTTCAATACCGGAAAATGCTTTGTACACAATATTTGGAAAGAATCTTTTCTGCCATAATTGTAAAATGAGGCAGTGTACTGTAGTTTTCGCCACATTTTGCATAAAAAGGGAGTTCAGACAACGGGAAAAACTTGGGCTGATTAAACTTCGCTTCACTTCATCTTATACTTTTTTACAGCCCTAATTTTGCTGAAAGTTTCCTCTATTTTAATCTCATTACCGTTTCCCATGCCATATATTAGAATTGAGTTTCAGTGTTCCTCCAGTAGATTTGCATATTTTCCTCCACTTGTTTCATTGGAAAACCTATTGGATTTGCTTTTATATGCGTGTATTGCCTTCATTTTGTAATTAGAAATCATTACAACTACTACGATTTACGTAAACAAGTCTAAACAACTACAAAGCGTTGTGTTACATATGTTAGTCATTGTAAAGATGTATGCTACATAGTATATGACATTAACAGATAGATGATTGATGATTTGCACATGACTTGGGATCCTATTGCGAACGCATGATATACCATTCTATGAATGAGTGAAAGTTTCACGTAATACTTTCACTTCTCAACGTTTAGGCATCTAAATCATGTGGGATGCACTCCATCAAACCATGTTGATTTCAATAGAATAATAAGAATAAACATGCTAATGCAAAGTTGACAGACAAATCAGAATAATATTCCTGGTCCTCTCCCCTTGCATAATATGTGTAAGAGTAGTACAACATTGGCAATTCATCTGTGTCATGGGAAAAATACATGAATGCATTTTGAATGAATAGAAAAATCGTATTTCATGCCATAAAGCGGCAGTAGACAGGTACAGCAACTGCTAAAAATTACGTCAACGGCGACTACGCAATAATAAACAGTAGTATTACATGACTAAAACTCACAGTTACATAGCATCATTAAATTTCTATTGGGAACGTCACAACAAATGAAAATCTGAGTGAGTCAGTAAGTCAAAGACAATGCCTAACTTAGTTTCAATTGTGTTGCATATTACTCATAGCTCATGAACCTTGTTTTCACTCAATCCCTTCATTCAGAGCAAAATAACAACAACAATAATTCACGAGCCTCCCTTTTCTCGCCTGCAAAAACAGCTTCTCTGTCCTTCAACTATTTTATACCATTTTGAGTCAAATTTATATTCAACTACTGCTGCCACTTCCTCCTTTTACTTTCTCCTCCTACGAATTCTTCACATAACACCAAAATTTTCACTGCTCTGTTTCCGCCTGGATCTGGAATGTAATGGAATATTATACCTACATTAGTGTTCATGGTAGAGTGTACATATATAGCAGAAGAGAAATACAGAATTCAGTATTTGTCATGTCTTCCGTGCTAACGAAAGAATAATGAGGATTTGTATGTGATTTGTTTCGTCTTTCTTTCTCTCTCTTCAGTTGCTCCTCTCTCTGTCCTCTGTTTCATTCCTCGTTCATTGTGATTCCTTATGTTTTTTCCATTGCACAAATGTGTTGGTGCCGTGCTGTTGAACTTCTGACTCTTTTCAAAGGTCTGAATAGTGATGCCATAAGTTTTGCAAGAGAACTAAACTGTCAGAGTACGGTTTTTCTCTCCTGGATTCTCTTCAGCTCTCCAGACTGCTCTCTTTTTCTGTTTACTTTTCAGGATTTCCGGGGAGCTCTATTTTACTCTTTCAAAATAAAGCGGCGAACTTAGACTTGGCGAATTGAATAGATGATTTTAAAAGTATTTTTCTCTTTGGGTATGGCTAGATGAAATGCATTTATACAGTTTTTTGCCAAAATCTTAAACAAGCGACAATGGAATTTACATAAATGATGATGGCTCTAAGTTGGGCTCCAAATCTTCCTATTTTTATAAAACTGACATTCATTTTGAGATTTTTTCCTCTAAAACGTTTACATAACTACTAATTAATTATTTGTTTAGAAAAATTTGTACCTGCACGTGCAAGTAAGTTGTTGTATTGCTTGTAGCTTGTATTGTTATCCAAAACTGTAATTGCCAATATGGGTTTTGCCACAACGTCCCTCCATCTTTATTTGAAATAATATGTAATCCTGGCTGAAAAAGGAGTCTGTTTTGCATTCATTTTAAAAAACTCATCCAATAAATTTAACAAGAGTGATAGTAAAGTTGAACTATTTTATTTGTCGTTTTCTCCCTGAGGTGACTATTATGTCAGAGCTAAGCCCAGTATTATTTTGTAAGCCGTATTTTCTGGTCCTCTCTGTTTACCAAAACAACAAGAAACATCTTTGCAAAGGTGAGCATCATCATTATCATCATGCCAAGACTTACATACGCCCCTCCAAAAATGCAAAAGTGTTAAGTCTGAAACACGAGCAAAAGTTTTTGTTCCTGTTTATTTATGTATTTTTTGCCTGGAGGTCATGAAAGTAAAATAAAATGCAATGTGTAGAAATGTGAGAGGGGCAAAAAGTATAACAGTTACTTGTGTCTCAAAAGTGAAAGCATATTGTGGAGATTTTGGATGTAATTTACATTTGTAAAGCTCCAAGCCACTAAACTTCCTGTCCTCAGATTTTTGTGCAGTAATTTCCTTGAGGATAGCCTATTTTTCTGAATAAATACGTTGTGTAAGCATCTCCACTCCAAAACTGCAAGCTGAGAGTTGCAATTATATTAAGACTAGACATAAAAGCGAGGGCGTGCAGCGGCTTCTAAAAACCAAAGCTGTAAGTCGTTACCTCCAAGCTGAGGGCATCTACATAATATGCATATGTACCTAGCTTTTACCAGAGACACTGATTCTGAGCTTGTGTAAAACCACTGCACTGATCTTATGCTGTCTATTCCAAACGAAGCATTTTGATTTTGAACGATATTGCAAGCCATATTAGGGAAAGCACTTTTAGTATTGTCTTTGTAGCTTCAAAATCTTTAAGACCTCAGCAAAGAATGTATTACGTGAAAATGGACATTTTTGATTAAGTTTAAATATGCGACTCATTAGTGATTACGAGTTGTCTAAAAAAAATTAACATGGGTTACATAACCTAGCAACTAGCTTTATTCCTAGTTGAAGAAACTTCAAATTAAGTTCCTAATTACTAATTACCCACAAGTTTAATGTAAATCTTTATATTCCTATAAACATTACCCTGAAAGCCAAACAACTATAACATTTTCCATTTTGAATGGTGTGGGCGTGCGCAATATGGTATACACATTCAACAAAAAATCGTTCAAAATGATTCGCATAAACGAATTTATTGGGGTCCAAGTTTCCTCCTTTATAAAGTAAAATACACCATGACTCAATAAATTCACATTTTTGTAAGGGTGTATGTATATGGAAGGAACTTGCACAACTATTTGTTCGTGCTACCATATGGGATGGAACGTTAGGAGTAAACAGTTAATAATTCCTAATCATTCCATTTCGTTTTTATTGCTGGTATTTTGAAACCAAGTAGGGGCTTTTTTAAGGGAATTTCTCCAAATGAAATCGGTTGTTAAACAAGTGGACAATGTGAAAGCAAAAATGTTATCACAATTCCCACATCCTGTTCATTCAACCCGTGCTAAGTAAGTATCATACAAGAGTTCACAAACTACTCTATATGCACATTCAGCGTTGGAGTTGAGACTCCAAACAAATAATGCCCCGATTCCCCTCTACTGGTCATAACAATATAAATGGAATTATTCCAGCGTTTTTACTGCCATGACCTCAAATGCTTCTACTGTACAAAGCATACAATTTCAAGAAGTGGTAAAAAGGAAATAGATCATTGATCATGGTGTACGTAATATGTCGCAATGAAACACCTCGCAGTTCAAACATAATAAGATGAAAACAGTGTAAAAACCAAACTTCCACATGAACTACTTTTACAGATTCCCTCTCTTCACCTGAATCCATAGTTTGGAAATGCATGGGCTAAAAATGTAGTTCTCAAGTCTGCTTCAGTGACTCAATCAACATTTGCTGCTTTGAAAATTATGAAAGGGTTAAATTTTTATGTATTTGTAAGCATGAGTTTGACTTAAGGTAAACTTACATTAGTTGCTATAAATAGAACTAATCCTCTATAAATGTAAACACATTAGCCAAGTCAAGTAAGCTTACTTAAAACTTATTGAAACTGAAAGATCTTGATATCTGTTTTAACAGCTAACTTAGTGGGACGTAATCGTAAAATAGCATAAAGTAGTAAATTAAAGTCTCTACTACATATACAGCATCACTGTATCAAAATAAACTTTTTTTTTAAATGGACTTATAATATATTACAATAAAAAGGACTAAACGTGACTAACCCTGCAATAGTGTGAAAGGTATTTTAAGTTTCAGCATTACTGCTTTGACAAAGCGAACAAATTGAACGGGCATGTATTATTAAACGAGCTAAACTTAACGACAAGAATCTAACCTCGTTGGAATCGATTCCGTCGTAAAATGTGAATGTAGTTAATTTTCTTATGGGAGGGATAAGGTGGGAATCAACTTTAGCCTTGTCTCAGGTGGTGGTGGTGGTTCTTAGCTTAAAACGCAACGGCGATAGACAACCGAGTCGAGTAATATAGACAGAGACGACATTTGTGAAAAATGATTATGGAGGGAATTGTCGTGAAACACTTTCTCTGCCTTAATGACAATTCCAAAAAGCTCATTTCATGGATAGGTCACCTCATATATAGACAGAGACGACATTTGTGAAAAATGATTATGGAGGGAATTGTCGTGAAACACTTTCTCTGCCTTAATGACAATTCCAAAAAGCTCATTTCATGGATAGGTCAACTTCAATTAAGGTACAACATACAGCACGGGACTCATAATGATAAAGGGTCTTTGAGAAGTGTACAAGACTTATAATATGGGAAAATGCTGAGACCTCATAATCCTGTTTTTCATTATTCTATCTTCTTTGTCCAATTTCTTCTCTTCTTATTTATCTTCTCTGGTATTAAACTTCTGTCTTTTTTCTTTTTCATCTTTCTTGGTCTTATTGTTGGCTAAACGATATGAGGATGACAAGGCATTTACTTGTCTACCCTAGATTTTCCTATTTTTAGACCGCTCGCTGGTTATATATTAGATTTTTTATAGGCACGGAAAGGCAAAAGGAGAAGTCCCAGTGGCCAGTTCAAAGCTAGAGGATCAGTGAAAACTTAACTGCGGTTTATGAGTACCGCAGAAGATAGAAGAAATCCATCAAACTTTTCTTTCTCTCTCTTCCTCCAAACAATCCAATCCAATTATTTGATTGTAGGATTGTACAAGAAAGAGTTTTTAATCAATTGAAATTGGTCCATGCAAATTTCCGAGAACATTTATTGGTTTAAAAAAGATTTGATATAAGCTCGTCTTTCCATTACATTTTTTGATCAATGTAAGAATATTACAGCTTGGAGATTCGACTAATTTGAAAAATATTTCTTGCTTATGGATCTTCAAGAAATTTCCTTCGAAGATTATTTCTTTCTCAACTGCAACATTTAGTAATACCAATGTTTAAGCCTTAGTGGTTAAAGATCTTCCATTCCATTGGCATGCTGAATTGTATACTACAAAGAAATGGTTGAGCACGATCACATAGGTTTCTTGGGAATTTATTCCTACTGGCTTTAGACCTATTTCAATGGTAGCATCAAGTTGTTTCCAAACAGCAAAACGCTTTTTAAGAGCACAGGGTCCGCCATAACTCCATTACATTTTGTGTGAAATATTTTCATGCCATTACTTACACATTAAACGTCTGCTGGTTGAGCTTTTGTTTTTCGTACTACTATAAGAATTCCTTTTCAATAGCCTCAAATAATTTAGTGTTTTCTATTCGAAAGAGGTGACAGTGCAAGCACTAAATAGAGTTTGCAGTTCACCGCTACAAATTTCATTCAGTCATAAAAACACTTAATTGAGTAAAACATTGCGATCTGATATCTGAAACCTCTTAAATTTCTGGCTCAATGGTCTTTTCACCATAGTAAATTTACCCTCCATGATCGGACTAGCCTTCTTCAGGATAAAAACTTAGGTATAAACGTTTAGACTAGTTTATTAGAGTTATTTCAATGTTTCAGCCCATTGTCGCATTCACTTGGATTTTCCAATGAAATCAATTTGCCCCTAATTATCTTCAATAGAAAATTACCAGCAAAAGATGTTCTATGAAATAGATTTATGTTTTTTACATTAAAAGTTCAGAACCCATTGGATAAGAACCCGCTGCTAGGGCCACCAGTAGTGAAATGTAACTAAATACATAACTCAGGGCCTTTCCCAAAGTAAGCAAAAGCCAATAAAAGGAAATGGTATGATGGAAACAATATTGTATAAAAAGTAAATGACGACTGCGGATGTGTGTATAATGTCTTAGTCATTCTTTCATCCTGACATTCTGTTTACTTTCCGATGGACTTATTAATATTATTATTTCGATAATCTACGATTATATATTACCGTACCGCTTTCTCTCAAAGAGGTAAAACGCGAAGGACAGCATTATCATGCAGCATATTGCTTATTGGCGTGAATTGAATATGATCTTTTTTTGCTTATGTATGTTTTCATATGTAATAATAGCATGTGATTTTTTCAAAGACACCACGTCGCATATTCAACCATTCTTTCATTTTTACTTTTTACTTCCTTCGCCCAACCACCATAAACTACTATATTTTGTGTCTTTATATTACATCAACCCAACCAAATACCAGCAACCATTTCGTTAGCCCATCGCATTCATGTCAAACATCCGCTGATGTTAGCTGTCAGCGACACAAGAAGCTGATTTCATGGAGGATCTCTAACATGTTGACTCGTGTCTTCGCTTCCTTCTTCTTGAGCCGTCGTTTTCTTCTTCGCCTTTCTTTAATATAAACATCCAACGAAAGCGAATAATATTCTTTTCCAGAAACAATCTGAAAACTTGGGTACGATACGTACAAATAGACACTATACAGAAAAAAGGGTTTTGTTGGGTAAATATATGTGTACATATGTATGTAAACTATGTTCGTTGTAATATACTCAAGGGAGAGAGAAAGTGACATCGTGATTCCCGTCAGGTTGGAAACGAAAATGTCAGCTGAAGTAAGAGAGAGAGAGAGAGTATAAGAAAAAAAAGTTACCATCGAAGCTACGGCTTTAGTATAAAATACAGAGAATGAAATATCATTTCAAGTTTTCACTGTTATACCAACATAAAATATATTATGTGAGAAAAAGTACTTTTCCTGCACAATATGGTTTGGATATGGTTATTACAAGGAAGGCAACATGATGTTTATTGTATGCATGTATGTAATATTTGAAGAAGGTTTACTCTCTCAGATCAAAGAATTTGATTGCTTGAGGAAGAAAGTGAAAGAAAAAGTCATCATTTCCGCTCTTTAGATTAACCGATTTGATGAAACTAGCATTGACCGCGTTTATACCGGAAAGTATATAAGCCTTGTGGAATATACGGAATCAAATAGAGATACTGGGGCGTAAGAAGTAGCTGTGCTGAAGATAATTAAAAGAGACATGCACTCATAACTAACTAACATAAGTGTATTTGTGTGGTTGTTCATTTCATGGTTAGCCATTGTTTCCGTTACAGGATTAGATATTGTTTTAACCATTAAGAATACAAGTTAACTTGGCGCTATATGATTTAATTCATTTGAAAGTTGTATTAGTTTCTATGTTTGTAACGTCCATGGTTGTAACCAATTGCCTATTACAATTTACTTGCCATATTATAAAGCTTTTGTATATGACCAACAAAAGTATAATATAAACCCAATTACAAGTTATGTGTTGGGGCATTGTGAGACATACAGAAATAACGTGTTAGTTAACGTTGCAATAAACAATGTAAGCTGACTACTATCTTCATGAAACGAACCTATTAATTTGAAATATCGTTGACACATTTAAAATCAGCAAAAATCCCATGCATAAATCATTATGTTGCGCGGTAGTAACTGTACATAAAGTATATCGGGAAAAATCTTTTCTGATGCTTTTTATCAAAGTTATGACTGTTATGAGGCTATAATACAACTCCAACTACTTTCTGTCATTCTATAGTCCTAGCACAAATAGAAATGATGGGAACATGATAGTTAAAAAACATAAAATGCTTTTTATATTACCCTAAGATCCACATATAATATGCACCTTATTTCACAGCATTGCATTCTCATAATAAAAAAGGAATGGACCAAGTTTTCATAAGAATTTGAAATAATATTTTTGTTCTCAGTCCTCTTATTGCGGGGGGAAAGTGCCGGAAATATTTAGTCGTACAGTCCCTCATATTTCTCATTATAAAAACCTGACTTCACATTGGTATATTGGTTTGAACATCAGTTATATATATATCATTTATCTAAAGAATCGAAAGATAAGGCTTATACTATAAGCATCTCTGCTATTACATTAAACTACGGAAAAAAACTATGTAGGTACAGACAACGAGTTGTGCACACACATTCCTTCGGTACAGAAGAAGATGCCAGCCAATTTGTGAATTTTTCATAAGTCTGCCTGGCCACTTAAGTAGCTTAGTTGGAAAGATGCATTTTACATGGCAAGTGTACATTATATGTGTCTAGTATACCTATGGATTTCATATACTAGCTTCTTATATTATAAGTATTATTTATTTTCTTATTAGAATCTTACTCTTTGCTACTTGCTTACGTTTCCTGTAAGTTCGTAGCGTTAACTTAGCCTAAAGGATGGTTTCTCTCTACAAGAAAGAGTTTTTTGGGTTCACCTGCATTTCTCCGTAGGCGCTTAATCTTATTAGTGGTACCTGCAACGGTGCCTACATACACTTTTTTGTATGCTTACTATATATAATTCTGAATCTTCTGTGAGGTAAAGGAAAATGGAGAGAAAGAGAAAGTAAAAGAAAGAAAAGACAAGGACATTACCCTTGAGGGCTTGTAGATTTCTTCCCTTGACTTTCTCTCACCTCTCTCTCTTTCTCTCTCTCTCGCATTATTGGCCCATTTGTGATTCCTCACTCTCAGAAATCTTACCTGAGGGGAATAATTTAGTAAGAAAGGTGAGGTGGTTTGTGAATTCCTTCTTTTTAAATCAGGCTATGAATGGACGAGACAGAAAAAAGTACTTCATGTAACAAAACTTCTACTACTACACAACTACTGCTCTCTTTCTTTCTCGCTCTTTCTAATATCAACGTCACTCCTCCTTCGTTTTTTTAACACTTGACATGCACTCGCACTCAACCGGATGACCTCCGGAGATTTTGACATTCAGAATAAATAACGTAATCTAATGTTACCAGTTTTGCCTTGTGCCCCTAGAGCAACATAGTCTTTGTATACCGACGGTGGAAACTCTGTGTTTAACTCACTTACTATAAAGCTGTAGGGCGTAAGTGTCTACTCTATTTTTGTAACAAAAATTAAAACATTTTTTCATTTTGTAGTCTTTTAAGGACCTGAGAACTTTTTATGAGCTGATTGTGTCCGTCTGTCGGATGATTTCGTGCTAACCTTTTACCTAATTACCTGCTCCGGATTTCTCTTTCACTTGCAGACCGATGGAACATCCATAAAAATATATAGTTTAGACCAATGAAACGCTTAAAGCGGAGAAGTTTTAATAACTGCATGGAAATGGAAAGCGAAATGTTCATTAAGTACAAAGTGTGCATTTGCATTCGCTACTGCGTTTAACGGCCTTGGGGAACGGAACTCACAAAACTAGGAAATATCGCTGGAATAACATGAGTATACGTCAAAAACATTCCTATACGTACCCAATATCCCTTCATTTCTATATGTTTAGACAATTATCTAATAAAACGGAAAAATCATCTGATATACAGGATACAGCATGCCAGAAAAATGGTTCCGTTCCCTACATGGCTCTTAGCTCTTTTACTACTATAGTTGTAACAGCTCTGCAGTTTTTTTTTTCAAAAGGAAGAAAATGTAGAACTGCGATTTGTATTGTGTGATATCTAAAACATAGATTCATATTAAAAGTACCCAGTGGGAAAGTAGGCATGTTTTAATAGTGGCATAACTTCATAATCAAGATCTTAATGTTAGCAGCGTTCACATCTACCATCCGCCTATACACAATTCGTTAGCGAGTTGAACGTTGCAATAAGCTAAGATTATCCTTAATTTAATTACGAGCAGTCTTTGGACCACTCAAATAGTGTGCTCAGCTATAATATAGCCAATAATCGCAAAGTTGGTGGAGGTTCATATCTGATTCATACTCATTAATCTAGCTTCACCAAGACAACATCTGTACAATGTTTTAACTGTACGGCATTTTTGCAGGCTTTAAACTATAATGTTAAGGCTGACTTACACTAAATGTTCTAAGCCATTTAGCATCTGTAACAGTTTTGTAGCTATTTGTGCATTTATATTTTGAATTTATACTAAGATGTCTCCGAATAATTAAGAAACGTTTTAAAATTTGAGTACATCGCAATAACATATGCAATTCCTTATCTTTATACTCAAATTGAGCGCGTTTTCCTGTAACGTTCGGGAGTATGAGATTTTTGATGGTCTTTGTGTAATGAATAATCAACAAGTAGCTTGCTGCATTTTTAGCATCAAGTTCTACGTGCTACCTACTATAATTTCATGGTCAATATAATTTCACTTTAAAGTTAATTGCGTTGACAATTAAAGTTGTGAGGAAGGAGTAGGATAGTGGTTTTTTGTTACTTGGTTAGTATACAAATATTTTTGTTTAGGGAAGTTGATCTGGAATATTACCAAAAGCCTGTATACTTACATTACGTTGTATGATAATAACAAATTAAATGTGTTTATCGTCATTGTTATTTTTAGGTTAAAAGAGCCTAACCGGTTAATTCTTTTTATTTACCCTGTACACAGTAAAAGTTATAGATAGGTAAAAATTTACTGCAGAAGGATTCATATTGTATCTGTTTTTGATAAGAATAATATGTAATATATCATTAACTGCAAATGCAAGACCAATTTACCTAACATTCGACTTTAGGGATTTAATTACACACATAATTAACTTACGTTAATAGGAAACGTTAATTCAGGCAAAAACTTTCAGACTAAAAATTAAACTTTTCTCAGAATTTAGCATTGTAAATTCATTTTGGCAACGCGTTTGGGCTTTTCACATACAAATACGTGTCAATACAGATTGACAAAAATTCATGACAAAATAGTTTTTTAGAAATTTTTTGGTTTTTCCGATTTTTCTCAAAATCGAATGGGGGTTACCTTAAAGTTCTCATCGGATTTGGACTCAACGAGTTGAGGTTGACTTAAACACAAAGTTTCGGTCAGATTTTATGTGTGCATTTTTTCGGTGTGGATTGTATATTGTATATATGTTTAGTAACCATGTAGCTGTTGAAAATTAGGCGTGCAGGATACAATGAAAATTGTAGGTTTCTTTTGTACCAAAGCGTATGAATGGTAGATATACTTAAGTAAGGGTTTAAGAAAGGTCGTAATATGCAAAAT